>JAVIAB010000101.1:26918230-27070730 GCA_032433765.1 Megaustenia siamemsis
TAGATATATAGATAGATAGATAGATAGATAGATAGATAGATAGATAGATAGATAGATAGATAGATAGATAGATAGATAGATAGATAGATAGATAGATAGATAGATAGATAGATAGATAGATAGATAGATAGATAGATAGATAGATAGATAGATAGATAGATAGATAGATAGTGCCATCAGCGCACGTCACTCCTTCGGATGAAAGAGATGGAAGTTAAGATGGGCACAGCCTGAAACGAAAAACTTAGTGTGGGTATAGGAAAACGTATCAACAAACACAGAACTGGAGTCGTTAGTCGCTGACACTGCGAGACTTATCGAGGAGGGGGACTGATTACCAAGGACATGTTCGAAGTACAATTATGATGACACGCAAATAACTCAATGACTCAAGTTAAAACTCGTTATTATTGATGTTTAGTGAAATGGCAATCCCCGAGCGACAAGTTAACGGTGTGTCAGAAGATACAGAGAAATCAGCGTTATTTAAAACATCTTTAATTACCTACCCTCCACAAACAGTGGAAATGTGTGAATTAGTGGGATTTTACTACATTCTGTGTATACAATAGGGATGAAACTGCAATGAGGCATTAGTTCATATAGTTCTTTATGAATGTATACGATTGTTGCTTTTTATAAAGCATTACTCTCTGTTCTACATTAGTTGCATTTCTTGTAAATAGTACTATTAATAAACAAACATTCTAGTTTATGTCAAATCTGGTTCCTATAACTTACTTTGTAAGCTTCTTTCAAATCCTGTAATGAAAGTATTAATTGTTTGATTGAGAGACATCTTTAGTCTATTTTTGTTGATTTCTGTTTGGGTTCTTATACAATCTTGCCACCATGACAAGGAGACAAATAATAGAAAGCATATTTTTATGGAGGGAAACATTTCGAGGCGATTGATCAGCGAATCATTTCAGGGAAAGAGGTTTATAACACTAGGAGAAAATTACAAATAATCAACAACAGAAAAAAGCAAAGAACAATATATGGTCGGAAGCAGGATCGAACCCGTACTCCTTGACACAGAGTCTTGCCACGAGAAACCAAACGCTAGAGCACACTGGCAATTCATCTATCTAAAAAAAATAGCCATCTTTGGCAATGTCTATCACGCAGGTGCACACATTTCTATAGCATAGGGTAGGATCACAACTCGAGAACAAATTGTGTATCTGTATTTTCATATTAAGACACAAATCTCCCGTAGGGCTGGATATTTGCGATACAGACAGTTACAGGACGAAACAGCTCGAATAGTAGTTTCCAGTGGATTAGACTGGAGAGGTGTTTCGTATTCCTATGCTATATTCATGAGTAGACTATAACAAGTGGCAAATGTTCCAATTTTCTGTTCACGCCTTACAAATTATACGGAAAACCTCGCAAAAGAACAGTTTTTTTATGAATAAGATGGCTGCACCGCTGATGTTAAAGTGCCCACTTCGCGATCACAAGGTTCCTTGTTTTAACCAATGTTGCTAATGATCAGTAATGTTCCAGTGTTCTCTCACATGAACGAAGAAGATATATAAATACCAGTAATGTTCAAATGTTCTCTGACATAAAAGAATATGATATCCAATGATCACTTAATGTTTCAATGTTCTCTGATATCAACGAAGATGATATCCAATAACCAGTAATGTTCCAATGTTCTCTGGCATGAACGAAGACGAGATCAAAAATGTTAAACTCTTGTCATGAGGTTCGGTACAGAAACGAACGTGAAGCCAAAGGACAATAGTATTCTCTATTTCTAATGTGATAATAAAGCATGCACACTAAATCCGTTCACGGTATTCTAGAGGTAAGAAGTTGGTTCCTCGACAAGAAAGTTCTGAGCTCGAATGGTACCACAGGGTGCGGGTATTTTTGTGTGAAGACATTATTTTTATTTTCCTTTCATTTCTTCTTCTAGTATGAGATTATTATATGTTTTTAATCATTATTTATGTTAAATACATATTTATATATGTGTTGTATGTTTGTTCCTTCTGAAGGTCTATTTAGCTGAAACTTCGCTTTGGTTCGTGTTGTTCACCTGTTACGTGAAGCTTTACCCTACAGTTTTTTAAAATATTTATTTATCTATATTTTTCTTCATTTCTAATGTGGAATCCCTTCGAGTTCGTGCTTTCTTTGTGGTTTATTTTTTCATGGTCTCTGTGGAGTGAGGTATGATGTCCAGCCCTCTCTGTGGCGTGAGGTATGATGTCCAGCCCTCTCTGTGGAGTGAGGTATGATGTCCAGCCCTCTCTGTGGAGTGAGGTATGATGTCCAGCCCTCTCTGTGGAGTGAGGTATGATGTCCAGCCCTCTCTGTGGAGTGAGGTATGATGTCCAGCCCTCTCTGTGGAGTGAGGTATGATGTCCAGCCCTCTCTGTGGAGTGAGGTATGATGTCCAGCCCTCTCTGTGGAGTGAGGTATGATGTCCAGCCCTCTCTGTGGAGTGAGGTATGATGTCCAGCCCTCTCTGTGGAGTGAGGTATGATGTCCAGCCCTCTCTGTGGAGTGAGGTATGATGTCCAGCCCTCTCTGTGGAGTGAGGTATGATGTCCAGCCCTCTCTGTGGCGTGAGATATGATGCACATCCTCATCTGTGGTGTGAGATCTGATGACTAGCCTTCTCTGTGGAGTGAGATCTGATATCCAGCCGTCTCTGTGGAGTGAGATCTGATGTCCAGCCTTCTCTGTGGAGTAAGATCAGTTATTCAGCCTTCTCTGTGGAATGAGTGAGATCTGTTGTCTATCCCTCTCTGGCTAATGATATATGAAGTTTATCCCTCTCTGGCTAGGGAGATCTTATGTCTATCCCTCTCAGGCTAGTGAGATCAGAGTTCAGTCTCTCTGTGTGGAGTGAAATCAAAGTCTATCACTCTCTATGGAGTGAGATCTGATGTCTATCCCTCTCTGTGGAGTGAGATCTGAAGTCTATCACTCTCTGTGGAGTGAGATCTGATGTATATCCCTCTCTGTGGAGTGAGATCTGATGTCTATCCCTCTCTGTGGAGTGAGATCTGATGTCTATCCCTCTCTGTGGAGTGAGATGTGATGTCTATCCCTCTCTGTGGAGTGTGATCTGAAGGCTATCCTTCTCTGTGGAGTGAGATATGATGTCTATCCCTCTCAGGCTAGTGAGATCAGAGGTCACTCTCTCTGTGTGGAGTGAGATCGGAAGTCTATCACTCTCTATGGAGTGAGATCTGATGTCTATCCCTCTCTGTGGAGTGAGATCTGAAGTCTATCACTCTCTGTGGAGTGTGATCTGAAGTCTATCCTTCTCTGTGGAGTGAGATTTGATGTATATCCCTCTCTGTGGAGTGAGATCTGATGTCTATCCCTCTCTGTGGAGTGAGATCTGATGTCTCTCCCTCTCTGTGGAGTGAGATACGATGTCTATCCCTCTCTGTCGAGTGAGATCTGCTGTCTATCCCTCTCTGTGGAGTGAGATCTGAAGTCTATCCTTCTCTGTGGAGTGAGATCTGATGTCTATCCCTCTCTGTGGAGAGAGATCTGATGTCTATCTCTCTCTGTGGAGTGAGATCTGATGTCTATCCCAATCTGTGGAGTGAGATCTGAAGTCTGTCTCTCTCTGTGGAGTGAGATCTGAAGTCTATCACTCACTGTGAAGTGAGATCTGATGTATATCCCTCTCTGCGGACTGAGACCTTTTATCTATCCCTCTCTGTGGAGTGAGATCTTTTGTCTATCCCTCTCTGTGGAGTGAGATATTTTGTCTATCCCTCTCTGTGGAGTGAGATTTAATGTCTATCCCTCTCTGTGGAGTGAGATCTGATGTCTATCCCTCACTGTGGAGTGAGATCTGATGTCTATCCCTCTCTGTGGATTGAGATATTTTGTCTATCCCTCACTGTGGAGTGAGATTTAATGTCTATCCCTCTCTGTGGATTGAGATATTTTGTCTATCCCTCACTGTGGAGTGAGATTTAATGTCTATCCCTCTCTGTGGAGTGAGATCTTTTGTCTATCCCTCTCTGTGGAGTGAGATTTAATGTCTATCCCTCTCTGTGGAGTGAGATCTGATGTCTATCCCTCACTGTGGAGTGAGATCTTTTGTCTATCCCTCTCTGTGGAGTGAGGTGTTTTGTCTATCTCTCTCTGTGGAGTGAGATCTTTTGACTATCCCTCTCTGTGGAGTGAGATCTGATGTCTATCCCTCTCTGTGGAGTGAGATCTGATGTCTATCCCTCTCTGTGTAGTGAGATCTAATATATAGCAGATAACAGCGAGAAACAAAAGAGCAGGAGTTAAAAGTCGAAAAGATTAGGCCAGAAAAATGCCGCTGCCATGGACAATTTGTTAACAATATTAACCCATATATGCCGAATACTGATATTTAAACATGTATTTTTAGCTTACTGCAAAGTAGAGACAACATTCTTATAAAGGGCGAACGCTAAGAGATAATAATTAAGGAAATGGGAAAATGAAACTCTTTAGTCATCTTCATCATCATGTATCGTACCACCTTGAAAATCCACAACTTTGTACAGCTATTTGATAACTCTGCTTTTGTCTTCCTACCAAATTGTGCTTCTAAACCTGTTGCTTGTCTTTTAGCACTTTTCCATATATTCCTTCTTCCGTCATTATTTGTATTTCTTACAACGTATTCCAGCTGTCCTAGCTTCCAAATTGTGTTGGATCGAAAAGAACATGTATCTTCCTCAAAGAAGTAAACTAGCGATGCAGCGCAATAACGCCCATATGTGGGTGTTACGGTATATACTTCATCATCAGGTGCCATCTCCGCAATGAAGGTTGGCTACCATTGGGCACTATTCTGCTTTGTCTCTTGCTTTGATGGTGCAGATTGTTATAGGCTGATTTGTCCATCTTTTGATGTTACTCGTCCAACAAGCCTAAAAGTCAGATAATTTTATTTACTTGATCCCACTACAGTTAGATCTGTCAGATCAAGTCATTTTCACCTGCTACTGTATGCGGTAGACATTACAACCTGTGGTTGCCCTGCTGCCTTGCAAGTATGCTAGGGAGAGTAAAAGCTAAGGGAGGATACCCTAAAGTAAACACACTGCCATGTAGATGAGACGTTTTAGTCAAAGGTTAGCGAGCCAACTTAAATAAACCGACGGAAGGCAACAGAAAACTACAGCCATTTGAGATTGTATAAATGTAGTTGTACATGTTGAGAATATCATGGACAACTAAGAAGAGTAATGAAAACTTTCTGAAATAGGCTAAAGCAAAAAAAGAGAGCTAATTTTCAATATTAGGAAGAAACAATCATAATTTGTAGGCCATCTAATGAGAAGGGAACAACTAGAATACATTGTAACAACTGGGAAAAATGAGGGACGAAGAGATAGCTGAAAGCAAAGAGAAAAGATGCCAGACAGCTTAAGAAAATGGGTTAGCAGAAGGTCAACAACAGAAATTATAAACAAATATCGAGATTGAAAGTTGTAGAGAGACATGATCACCTACGCCAGCAGACATGGTACATGACAATGATGATGATTATAGTATATGCATTTACCTGTTTTAAGCGTTCAAATTCCTATAGATAAAGACGTTTGGTAGATTTTATCACAAACATCAATCTCTGAAGCCACAATCAATGTAAATAAAGGAAATGAAAATATTACCCGTAGGGAATCTACCGGTCTCTTAAAACCATCAGGTTGTTAGTGGAGGGGTGTGTATTGTGGTGTGTGTGAATTTATAACCAGTACAGCCATCTATAAACACTGCCACCGTTGATCCTTTTCCGTTGTCGCTGTGATATCAAACGATCCACAACAGTCCCACATTTGACCCTTTCTCTTGTCGCTACGATATCAAGCCATCCAACAGCAGTCCCACATTCGACCCTTTCTTTTGTCGCTACGCTATAGAGCAATCCAACAATAGTCCCACGTTCGACCCTTTCTTTTGTCGCTACGCTATAGAGCAATCCAACAACAGTCCCACATTCGACCCTTTGTTTTGTCGCTACGCTATAGAACGATCCAACAACAGTCTCACATTCGACCCTTTCTTTTGTCGCTACGCTATAGAACGATCCAACAACAGTCCCACATTCGACCCTTTCTTTTGTCGCTACGCTATAGAACGATCCAACAACAGTCCCACATTCGACCCTTTCTTTTGTCGCTATACTATAGAGCGATCCAACAACAGTCCCACATTCGACCCTTTCTTTTGTCGCTACGCTATAGAACGATCCAACAACAGTCCCACATTCGACCCTTTCTTTTGTCGCTATACTATAGAGCGATCCAACAACAGTCCCACATACGACCCTTTCTTTTGTCGCTACGCTATAGAGCGATCCAACAACAGTCTAACATTCGACCATTTCTATTTTGCAATCATTTCTATTGTCCCATTTGACCCTTTCCTTTGTCACATTTGACCATTTTCCTTGTCACATTTAGCCCTTTCCCTTGTCACTTTTGATACTTGCCTTTGTCACATTTGACCCTTTCTCTTGTCACATGTGGCGCTTTCTCTTGTCGCTACGACAACTGTCGATCCAACATCAGTTCCACATTTGACTCTGTCTTTTGTCGCTACGATATCAAGCAATCCAATATCAGTTCCACATTTCGTCCTTTCATATTCACATGTGACCCTTTCCCTTGTCACACGCTGCCCTTTCACATGTGAAATTTCACCACTTCTCTGGTGACATGTGACCCTTTCCCTTGTCACACGCTGCCCTTTCACATGTGAAATTTCACCACTTCTCTTGTGACATGTGACCCTTTCCCATGTCACATTTGACACTTTCCTTTGTCACATTTTACCCTTTCCCTCATCGTTACAATATCAAACGATCCAACAGAAGCTCCATATTTGTCGTTTTCCCTTGTCACATTTGACACTTTCCCTTGTCAAATGAGACCCTTTCCCTTGTCGATGCAACATCAAACGATCCAATAAAAGTTCCACATTTGACCCTTTCACTTGTCACATTTGACCATTTCCTTTGTCACATATGACCCTTGTCTATTTTAATAATAATATGGCAGAAATTTCGGAACGAACTATAATATTAACCTGTGCTGCATTAGTTTTGTGTTGACATTGAACAATGTAAGAGGTTAGTTTTTGGAGAATCTTTTCTTTATATTTGACCGACCGGCGACCATAGCTGTTGCCCCACGGCAGTAAAGAACATTAAAGGCTCTCTCGCTTCACGTATGGGGAAATTTGCTGTTAGTGACGATATTTTTTCATGACCACCGAACATGTTGAGTAATGTGGTCGGTATCACGCCAGACCGATTTTAGGTCCCAGAAAAAAAAAAAAATTCTCTGGCGGGGTGAAACCCGTAGACTTGTCGGTACGAAAAGAAAATTCCGCCACTTCTAGGAATCGAACCATAACCCTTCCGATAAGTAAGATAACATTACGGCACAACAATCTGGGCCATGTTGTCACTGCAGGGAGACACAAACATAGAGTTAAGGGGCTTTAGAAATTGCTGCTGTAATGAAAGATTGTAATTATAGAATATCAGAAACTTTTGAAACGCAAACTGTGATCTTAAAAAATGAAATACAGCCCATACACGTATCTTAAAATAAATCTACATAAGTGTTCAATTCTCACAAGAGAGAAAAACATAATAAAAGATCAACTAGTCTCCATATCTTACCTTTTCCTGGTATGCGATAAGATCTTTCATTGCAGGCTTGGAAAACACAAAAGGTGGGAATTTAACTATTGATGCCATTGAAGATGTTAAACATACATTTGTTATCAGTAAACGTTTCACATCTGTATTTTATCAGCAGCAACTTAAACATTTTGTTTTAAGTATTTGAAGATAAAAGTTACTTAGCAAGCACGCGACTGATTAACTCTTATGTGATATTTGCTTGAACGTTTTCATGCGAGTCCTGGATATGCAATCAAACTATTGAAAATAGACTAATTACTTTAAAAATAAATGTCTATGGTGACTTAAACATAAATTCAATAGTCTGTGCACAAAGTGAAGCTGATAGAGAGGAAAACAAAGTAGAACGCACATAAAGCTGGAGGGAGACGCTTGAGTATCATCATCATGTGATCAGAATGAATGGGAAGTCCTCAGCCAGGCCTTGGTGTTGATCTCGAGTGAAAAAAAAGGACAAAAAGAAACTATTTGTGGAACATTTAATATAATTCAACTATGGTCCCTAGAACAAAGAATACCAAGAGTGTAAAGCTAGACAACATTAGTTATCATTTTTTCTCTTTATGCTGTAGTCAAGGTAACAGGAATTAACTTAAGGTTGCAAAATGAATAAAGCAACTAATGCTGTTATCTCAACATTAGAAATGACAATCTACATAGGAATACAAATGTACAAGGTAGAGTGGCTAAAGCTAGCAGGGTCAGAGAGATTTGTGAGAACTGGCTCCTAAATGATTGGACGCTTTATAGGCACATGAAATAACACAATAGGATTTAAATAACGAGAATGAAGTGTATAGTTATCGTGATAAACAGGAGGGCGAGGACAAGACCCTGGTCGTTGTACACTGAATGGAAGTTTGCAGACACAATCGTTGATGTAGCCGCCACTACCGGACAACGAGAGACTGTCAGGTCAGGGGTCAAACGGGTAGCAAGAAGTTGTGTCAGGATATGAAGGACATCTTTAAACATAAAAACAGTGGACTTTCGGTCAATATGGTGGATAGGCGGCAGGAACCGTTGAAGCTGGGTCTGTAAAGTGTTCCTTGTTGCAGTTTCCTCATATTCCAATCCTGGAGCTACTGAGTTTAGAGCTATGTGCACACCGTGAGCTGTGTTGTTCATCCGGATCGTGTTTCGATATTCCGATTGCTTATGATCAATGATGATATTGTATGAGGAAGAACAGTTCGGCTTCGTTCATTTTCGATGCGGCTTCGCCTTATATCTTTTGGCGTGTGTTGTGACTGCTATAATTGTGACAGCGGCTGTCTTTCTTTGTTTATATCCTTCAATGAAATGAGATGTTCATTTCTATGACTCCACTGACCAGGGTGGTTGAGCAATTATGAATTTTAATTGGTTTGCAGCGATACCAAGGCCTTCGACAAACTAAAACTACAGCAGTGGGAATGGGGGAATTTGCTAGAAAAAAGGATTCCGTTTCAGCGACTGTTAATGAGAGCCCTGTTATGTAAAGTACACGCAACCAAAATCATTTTTAAACATGTCATTATTAATTAAGAGAAATTACAAATTTAATGTGAATGATGATGCAGTATGGCTGCAAGTGTATCACTATATGCACGTTTACTTACGCTATCAATGGGTATGCTTTTCATTATTTTGTTGTTGAAAAAAGTTGTGAAATTAGTATATGATGGGATTGAGGAACAGAAACATTTTGTGAATTAACAATAAATACAGGAATAGAAATATAATTATATAAATATTAATTACTGTTTTTACAGTAATTGAGAGGTTTCTGAAGTGTTTTATCGTTGACTGGTTTAAGTTTTGTCGTCCGTGTGTGGACAGTGTTTCTCGATACAGCGTGCAATATTTCGAAATATGCCGCGAACTTACGGTGGACTATTGGAATAGTATTACGTTCATGTCTGTTGCGGTTGTTTAACTTCTACTATCTGCCAGACCTCATAAAGGTCATAAAACAATAATAATAGCTTATGTACACGTTGCCCCTATATAGTTTTATATTTTTCTTTTTGCTAATTCCTTACCTTACAAGTCGTATACGTCTTATAGTTGTAAGATGTGATACTATAAGATATACCGTCCCTCGTGACAAATGTACCAACAGTGGTTTTAGCCGCACGGTCACGCGCACCTCCTTTTCTCTTTGCCCCCCCCCCCCTCTATATCTTCGCTCCAGTTGTTTCAAACAAATAACACGGGGTAAAGAATATTGAACATGTAATCAACGACATTTGAGGGTCACAATCATCACTATATAGATTGTTATGTTGGAAATTAACTCCCATGGCGCTTATTGGGAAGTTGTCTTTGCTCTGCGAGATAAGCCCAGCACACGGAGTAATCAGTCCCATCGTGTCTGTGCAATCATGCACCGGTGTCCCCTTGGTCCTTGTATGTCATACACACTGCTGCCGCACTATTTGTTATGATCTTCTTCATACCACTACTGATTTATGTTCATTAGCAGTTTACTAGAAGATTAAAGTTGTGCACATTTGGTAGATGCAAATGCAAAATGTATGTTGCTTTCTTGTTCTTATTTTTGAGTTATTTCTGTTTCAATTCACGCTTCTATAGATGGTCCTCATGTTTTTACACATTCTGAATGGTCGGCTGTAGATTCTCATTTTTCATGCTTGAAGCTCTCTAAGCCACTTATCATTATCGGAAGTTTCTGTCATCAATCTATTATAGTCTATTAACTAGGTTTTCTCCTTTGTCTCTGTCTCTGAACATGCGGGAGTAGGGGGAAATGAAAGAGCGGATAGGTTGGCTAGCTGCACTGTTGTTGAGGACGGTCAACCAATGGATCGGGCGGACAACATCAATGCCCTCCGAAATGTGGGAAAGCACATGATTTCGACAACCATGAGTCCATCTCCTTCGGACACAAGAGATGGGGGTTAAGATGGGCACAGCCAGAAACAAGAAACTTAGTGGGCGTGTAGGAAGACTTATCAACCAATACAGAACTAGAGTCGTCAGTTGCTGGACACTGCGAGTTTTGCTGAGGAGGGGATCTGAGCACCTATGGACATGTTCGGAGTGCATGATGACCCCAAAATAACTCAATAACTATAGTTCGTTCACAAATTCGTGCCCACAGAGTTGATCAATTATCTCGGAAACTGTTTGATGAATTTAGGTCATTCTTTTTCATGAAATCTTATTTTTTTTCACCGACCTTCAGATTTTATAACATTTAAGTACAAAAGTAGTCTTAATTTTGCACAAATCGTTTTTTGTTATATAATTTTAGGAAAATATCAAAACGTGTGATCTAAACATTAGAAGAGTTTACTGTAAATTATGTTAATTTTCTAATAATGCAAGCCAAAGGCGTATCCGTTTTACATTGGATAGGGCAACATTTTTCATTTTATTGTATATCTTTGTCATAGAGATAGGTAAACAAAAGTATCAAACACACATATTCGCCAAATAGCAAGCGTGTTATCAACAAAATATATGGAACAACCAGGACATCAAACACACATAGTCAGCAAATAGTGATAGAGACATCGACAAAATTGTGCACATGTCATACATATGTCATTCCGAATCAGAAGTCTCTAAGAGGTTAACAACTGTTATCGGTTGGACAAACTGCAATCCATCTCGTTACCAGTATAGTTCTTCTTCTCTGAGCACATGGTCGTCACATTTTCTCCAGTATTCAATGCCTGTCGTTGAGAGGGCATCACGCGTCAATTCTTTAACATCACACATTTTAAACGTCGTGTTTTGCGCAGCAGCTTGCCCTTTTACTTTAGCCCACACACGTTCTATTGGGTTGAGGTGCGAATGATAAGGTGGGATGTGAAGAGATGTGTGGCCACACCTTACAATTATTTTATCAATTTGATATAACTTTGTCTTCTTAGTTTGTCTAACAAGTTGCAACAACTCTGGTGGTTTTATCTGGATGTTTTTATCTGGATGTTTTTATCTGGATGTTTTTATCTGGATGTTTTTATCTGGATGTTTTTATCTGGATGTTTTGAAAGGAAACATTTTCTTTTCTCGTTGTCCTTTGCTGCTGGGAATGCTCATGTTATTTTCTCTGTCGAAAGATTGCCATTCTTTCTCATATGTATGATGAGCATTGACCCAGGTTTCATCCAAATATACTATATCGTAGCCTTCCATTCGTCGCTCACGGATCTGCCTCGGGTATTTGCTTCGGGCAGCAATCAGGTGTGGTTTTTCACAAACAATATATCTAACACTAGCTGATTTTCGAAAGTGAAACCAACACCTCTTACGATCTTCCAAAGAGTCGTTTTTGAGATTTCAATATCACATTCTAATTGCAGTCGAACTTTAAGTTTGCGCTTGTAACAAGTTGATTCGATTCAAACATTTTCAAAATTTCACGTCTAATAACATCTTTGTCAAAATCATCAACTTTCATTTTTCTTCCTTCCATCACCGTCGAACCTACAGAGTCAAAGTTCTGTCCTATCCATCAATTGAAAGACTTTCTATCTATATTTAGAGATGCACGTGTCCTGTTTTCTTGTTTTTATAAAGTAATATCACCGACCCGTTTCAGATTCCTTGCAAAAGTGCCTGTACAATAAACAGTTATCTTTTACATAGTGATGAATTTACACTTTAAAATGTTCATCGTTTTAAAAATCAAGTAGTCACTTCACAAAGGCTTACAAATTATCACATATAAGGAATAGTAAATATTTTGTCAAAATACGCCTCTAGACCAATTTAACAAGAAACCGGAAATGAAATAACCCAAAAAAACCTCGGAGTGGCTTTGCCTTACAAGTTAAGAGTGCGAAACGGTGCAAAGATTGTGTGGTGTGCACGTGAAATTTGCCTTTTTAATGGGTGAGTTAACTACAACAAATGTCTTCTTCTTCTACTACCTTTTTAGCTCCCAGTGGAGCATAGGTCTTCAACAAACACTTTCCTAGTCGTTCTGTTTTTTGCCATTCTTTTAAGATCATTCCATGTCTTCCCCATCATCTTCATCTCTGCTTCTATCTGTCTTCTCCAAGAATTCCTTGGTCTTCCTCTTTGTCTTTTCCCCTGGGGATTTCAAAAACGGGCCTGGTGTGTAATACTCTCAAGCGGCTTCCGTAGTGTGTGTCCTATCCAGAGCTATCGTCTTCGCTATATCTCTTTATCTACTGGTATTTGACTGGTACATTTTCATAATTCTATGTTAGTGATTTTGTCCTGCCATTTCCATCCTTTTATTCTGCACAAGCATCCATTAATGAAAGTCTTAGACAGAGAGCCCTTATCTTTCCTGGATGGCGGCTTTACTTTTTCTCTCTGACGTGTCCATGTTTGTGAAGTTTTTTTCTGCTTATTTTTTTACAGTATGGAATAGCCAGTCCCATGCCCAATCCTCCATTCTCGCCTCATACGAACATGTCTGGTAGGGTACGGCGCCGCTATTTTTTTCCCCCTTCCGGGCCCCGGCAGCGCACTGGCGTACAACAAATGTGGGTATTGTAAAATCCTAAATTTAGGACAAGCAAGAAAATCATATTTTTTATATATCTCAAATAAGCAAAAATCTTCACTAAATGCATGACAGTATGACAGATAATCACACTGAAGGTCGCTGAAAAAATAAGATTTCACGAAAAAGAATTATAGAAATGTTTAAAACAGTTTCAGTAATAACAAATAAAATCTGTGGGAACGAATTTCTGAACGAACTATAGGTTTACTATATCACATATATCCACATCGTCTTCTCGTTGCAGTGATTTATTTGTAGCAGACCCTTGTTATGATAACAACTTAATGAGTACAACATTATCTCGCAACACAATGTTTGCTTTGATTCGCTCGCATAAGCGCAGTCCTGGTTTAACCAAAAACAAAGAATGCTAAGATGTACATGCTTCTTTTTCTTCACTCCCTCAAGTGCCCATGCTGGTCTTGAGGGAGATAACAAATTATGGTTCTTGAACTTCTGACAGATTCAACCATTGCCAAATTATTGTTGTAGCTTTTCTTTGACGTCGATCCATCCTACTCTAAACCTGTCTCATGCCCTTCCTCCTCTTTAAATATATACCTTGCACGATAAGTTATCACTTGACATTCATTAAAGATGACCAAACTATTACATTTGTTATTTGTGCAATTTGTGTCATTTCTTACATTTATTTTGTAGTTTAGGTTTATTTCCATGCCCGCCTTATCACTTATTTCATTTCTATTTCTGTCTCATCTGGTCACTTCAAGCACTTATGCGCATGGTTGCTTAAAAGAGATGATGATGACCCAAACAATACATTTAAAAAATATCTTTACGACACATGTTAACATTGCTGTTGTATGACGGGGGCTCACGACAGAACCGGAGAGATAAATGCCTCTTGGTCAAAACAGTCGCCACGACGTGTGAGACACAGGATTTTTATTTCACCCCTGAGAGAAAAAAGAAACAATCATCACCACCATGCAGCATAAAAATAAACGAGACAAATCTAAAACAAGTGCAACGTTTCAAATACTTGGGCACAATAATTACATCAGATGGGAGATGCACCACAGAAATAAAAAGCAGAATAGCTCAGGCCAAGGTGGCATTTCAGAAAATGAAAGATGTCTTGTGCAACAGGTCTGTGTCAATAGGAGTGAGAAAGAGAGTTCACCGGTGCTATATAGAACCAATTCTGACCTATGGAAGCGAGTCATGGACAGTGGACAAACAAATGAAAAGACGGTTAGAGGCCACAGAGATGGGATTTCTCAGAAGAATGTTGAAAGTTCCCTGGACAGATAAAAAGACCAATGAGGAAGTTCTCAAAGAGGCCAACACAAAAAGGGAGCTCTTAAAAAACATCAGAAAGAAGCAATCAACATTTTTCGGGCACATCATGAGAAGAGGAAAGTTGGAATACTTGGTTACAACTGGCAAAATAAAAGGAAAGATAGATCGCGGACGACAAAGAGAGAAAATACTGGATAGCTTGGTGTCATGGCATGGAAGACAGTCAACAACAGAACTGATACGATGCACTGTAGATAGAAGATTGTGGAGGGACATGATCGCCTACGCCAACCGGCAGGGTACATGATGATGATGATGGTCTGTCTACAGCGGGTTTCGAACCCCGTACGCCAGCTTTTTCGCAAGGGAAACCAAACAATAAATGAGTGTAAACGTATGACAGTACACCATTGTAGTTGATGCTACTTACGGAAATGTAGGAAGACCCCTAAACAAAAATTAATAATTTAGCATTTTATTCAACAATGTTTTAACCCATTATTATTTCACCATTTTCTGTTGAGTTGTCACCGCCTGACCGCTAGTTCTTTGAACTACTAATTAGAAATAATAGACTTTCTTAGTCGTTCTCTTCTACTCAGATAATTTGAACGTACGAAGTTGTCCTTGATCTCCCAGACAGTGTCAGCGGCTCACGTTTGATCAACATTTCATTCCAAGTAAAGTTATATTATGTTGTTATATTATGTTGTTATATTATGTTGTTATATTATGTTGATAGGATGAGGGTTTTATTTCTTCTGACGTAACGTGTTCCACTAAAGATTCATGATTTTAAACGTCATGAAGTACATTTGTACAAGTAATTCAGAACTGTGGTTGTTGATCTTGTATTGTATGATTTCATGACTATTATAATGAGAATAATGAAACTATAATACAACTTCTGCTGCAGGAGTTACTGAGTTTCGTGCTTTGTGCAAACCGTGAGCTGTGTTTTTTTTAAATACGGATCATGTTTCAATATTATGATTGCTTAACGATAAATGGTGATATCGTATAAGAAGGACAGTTTAGCTGTGTTCACTTTTGATACCGCTTGGCCTTTTGTCTTTTGGCGTGTGCTGTAGCTGCAATGATGCCGATCTTTGTTTCGATTCTTCAATGAGATTAGTTTTAATTCGAATGATTCCACTGACTGTTGAATAATTATTAATTATGATTCGTTGTCAGTGATACCGAGGCTTTCGACTAACCATAACCATAACTATTATAAGTATAAACATCGCTTGGTGTAGGTGCCACATTTGTAATACAAATAAACTGGTGTGAGCTGAACTATCATCACTGCATACTAGACAAATACATCTCTATTTTCTCTTTAAAACCCTAATCAACACTGAGTAACTAACTCTGCCAATCTGGTGTTGGCAGAACTATCCTCCAATTTGACCGGAATATTGCTCTGTTCTGTAATTGACAATCCTAACTCCACATTCAAACAATCTTGTAACCAATGTAGTTTCACGTCCTCAAGGTTCTTTATTCTACAAATCTCACTGTTTAGACTTCTTCTTTCATTCATCATTTGTCTTTCAGCGTCAAGGGGAGATGCAATCTACGGTATTTCGCTTTTTTCTTGGCCCCTGCTGCTGTTGAGTTTCGTAGTGTTTCTAATATTTTGTCAATCCATCTTTTTCGTGGTCGACCCTTGGGTGTGCTGTTCTCGAAACGTTGATTACAGGCTCGTTGTGTTGTGTTTTGAAATGTCTATCTTATCACTAGGTCAAATCATTTTATCTCTTTTTTTCTCTAAATATTATATGTCGATAATTATCATCTGCGTATTTTTCTCAGTCTCTACTTTCCTTACCTCTTTTCTCAAATCTCTCTAAGGTTGTAAATAATATATTTACTATTCAATATCTTGATCATCTGAAATAACTGCCTAACAGCCCCATCTATTTACTCTTCGTTGACCTCAAGAACAGTGTGATCCTGATTGAATCATTGAAAATTGATCATGGTCATATTACCTCCAGCTATTGCCTGTGGATGGAGCCTCTCTGGACTTTGCGGACAAAATCGATTCACTCATCACAAACACGTGCATGTAATCGTTTGACTCTAACCAGATAAAAGATTTGTAAGTACAATAATCTCCACCTTCAAAATACTGATAATGATTGCATAGGTACCACTAACTCCAATAATAGTTCTGCATCTAGAACGTGCAGTGCACCCTCCAATACTTCGTTCATCGCGTACACTACACAAACTTCTGTGCTGTGTAAATAAGAGCTGCAGTGGATTGAAATATTCGCAGATGAGGTCAGTCATTAGCCACAACCTGAATCAGCATCTCTGTCAAGTGTGACAAAAAGATAATACAAATAAAAAGTAAAAAGTATGAGCCCCGAAACGCCAAGTGATGTATAGGGATATTGGTGTTAGTGACCATAATTTTTACAGACCTTCGGCACAAGCTTTTTACCTGTAATGTGGTCGGTATTACGCCTGTACCAGTTTACTTTTCCAGAAAAGAATCCGGTACCCACTTAAGGCTGGGTGAATCTGGAAGCCTTTGATCAGATTCAAACCCGGCCTCTTGTCCTTCGCATTTCAGATCACTAACTACTGAACTATCTTGGCTTTCAGATAAAAGAAATAGTAATGGATGAATTAGGAAGATACACATCCTCGTTCTGTCCAATGATACTGTTAGACAATCCACAGACTATTTTAACAGTAGCTTTAGCATGACATATAATTTAGTCCTCATAGAATGACATATCATTTAATCCTCTTAGCATGACATTTTCATTTAATCATCATAGCATGACATATCATTTAATCCTCAATGCATGGCATATCATTTAATCCCATAGCATGACATATCATTTGATCCTCATAGCACGACATATCATTTAATCTTCATAGCGTGACATATCATTTGATCCTTATAGCGTGACATATCATTTGATCCTCATAGCACGACATATCATTTAATCTTCATAGCGTGACATATCATTTGATCATCATAGCGTGACATATCATTTGATCCTATTAGCGTGACATATCATTTGATCCTCATAGCGTGACATATCATTTAATCTTCATAGCGTGACATATCATTCAATCCTCATAGCGTGACATATCATTTGATCCTCATAGTATGACATATCATTTAATCTTCATAGCGTGACATATCATTTGATCCTCATAGCGTGGCATATCATTTAATCTTCATAGCGTGACATATCATTTGATCCTCATAGCTTGACATGTCATTTAATCCTCATACCGTGACATATCATTTAATCCTCATAGAGTGACATATTATTTAATCCTCATACCGTGACATATCATTTAATCCTCATAGCGTGACATATCATTTAATCCTCATAGCTTGACATGTCATTTAATCCTCATACCGTGACATATCATTTAATCCTCATAACGTGACATATCATTTAATCCTCATACCGTGACATGTCATTTAATCCTCATAGCATGACATATCATTTAATCCTCATAACATGATATATCATGTAATCCTCATAGCATTACATGTCATTTAATTCTCATCAATCAACTTTCCGGAAAGCAGATGTTTCTGATAAACGTTCATCTTCAAGTAGCCTGGTGTCCTCCATATCATGAATCTACTCTAGCATGAACGAATCTGGTTACGATCCATAGTAATATATGTCTATCTATCGTCCTTTCGAGCCGTAGAGAGCACATAAAGCACACATTGTGGACTCTCTGTTCAATTAACTTGTTATAACTATGTTAGACCTTGCACGGGACCCGCATTGTACATCGGCATGCGTCCTCGTTATGGGTGAGCCACTCGATCTAGATAAGGGAGTTCAGTCCCTGCCATTGTCGCTTCTCTGCTCAATATGATCATTTTTGATGTTGTTGTTGTGTTCCCATGAGTCAATATTTTTTTCTTATACCATCTAATTTCCATTTGAGAGCCCGCTTTAATTTCTCATGGTGTCTCTTTTTATCTATTCTATCTATTAACCTTTCGAGCCGTATCCGGCCCATAGGGCGTAGACCAAAATACATCTTCTCCTATCTGAATTTTTGTTCTAGCAGTGTTCGTTTAAAGATATTTTATCAAATCTCGCCATCTGTCTCTGTTCTGTGCAAGCAGCTCTATCTCATTGAGGGAGCCGAATCCTGCTGCTCTTGTCTCTCGCATCAATGTTCTTCTCAGTGTCTGCCTGGGTCTTCCGCTTTTTCTCTTACCTGTTGTTTCCCATATGAGGGCTTGCTTTGCTATTTGGTTATTATCTCTTCTCATCACATGTCCAACATATGACCATCGTCTTTTCTTTATTACTGAAGACATTAGTGGTTGATATATTAGTAGATATTAGTAGATTAGTAGTATATTATCAGATGTTAGTAGTCTCTTTTTATCACTAGAATAATATTAGTATGCGCTAATAAAAGCAATTGCTAACATAATAATGAAATAATTATCGTTGTCTAAGTTCCCTAAGTGACATGTCTTCGTTCATCGTAAAGAGTTGCAGTACCTTTATGATGGCAGTTTTCAACATCTGCAACGGAACACTGAACATACAAAAAAGAGCTACTACAGCCGACATTTTAATTGTCTTGTGTTTAGATACTGATTAGCGTCGATCCCTTAATCTTCTGTTTAGCTAATGACTAGCGGCGATCCCTTCACTATTGTGTTTAGCTAATGACTAGCGGCGATCCCTCCACTCTTGTGTTTAGCTAATGACTAGCGTCGATCCCTTCTCTCATGTGCGTAGCTAATGATTAGAGTCGATCCCGTCACTCTTGTATTTAGCTAATGACTAGCGACAATCCCTTTACTCTTGTATTTAGCTAATGACTAGCGACAATCCCTTTACTCTTGTGTTTAGCTAATGACTAGCTTCGATCCCCTTGCTTCAAGTTAAATTTGAAATTAGAAAAAAAAAATAATTACACCCTAGATCTCTCGACCTTGGTGACAGAGTGAATTATTTTTGCAAGTTCTTCGCTGCTGATCTCATATATTTTTGGCAACAATCTGTAGAAGTTCTTATATACAAATAAAAACTTTTCGTTATACAAAATGTAATATGTTCCCTGAAAATTTTCAAATTTAGAAGAAAAAAAAAAAGCCAAATATTACGCAATCATCTTTTCAGATAACACAGTTATCGATATTTCTATTTGAAATGTGTATGATGGATACTCTCACTCTATGTTTGTTGTAATGCAAAGTCATGAAGCAAAATGGAATCTGTTATGTTTAATTCTCTTTTAGTTTATTTAAATTGTTTAGTCTGTTATACAATCTTGTATATTTACTTTCAAGTATGTTTTTGTGTCATATTATGAAAACCCATTGTATGAGCGCAGCACATATGCCGAGAACTTGTTCTATATATATACATGTTTTATTGGAACAAGTCCTCATTCACATTCGCGCATGCCCTAGACAATGTTACTTACATTCTATCATGATGGGCTTTCTAAATGATACAATATTATACTTGAATGTAACTATAATTTGTTTCCTATATTATTTACCATGATAAAAACAATAAACTTTGCGAGAATACCAGACCCAAGGCTCAACCACGAAAACGGTGGATCGATGAAATATTAGAAGCAATAGGAAAATAGCAGCAGAAGTGAATAGAAGATCAAAAGACGATAAATGATATATTCCTTCGACGCTGAAAGGTAAATGTGGAAAGAAAGAAGAATAAGCAGATTTATCATGAACTGCTTCTCATACGCTGTCTGTGTAGCCATTAATTTTACGCACAATGTCCAGTTGGGTGTCCGGTTAGCGCAATCGATAGGCGGTTGGCTTACCACGGCAACAGCCGGGGTTCGTACCCTGGCGAGGACACCTGGGTTTTACTAATTCCCTAAAAATTAGTGGGAGCCGCGATAGCTCAGTGGTTAGTGAACTGGTCTACTACGGACAAGGGGTAGGGTTCGATCCCAACCGACGTCTCCGGGTTCACCCAGCCTTAAATGGGTACCGGATTTTTTCTGGGAAAGTAAAGCAGAACGGGCGTAATACCGACCACTTTACCCCAAAAATCATGTGCTGAAGGTCTGTAAAATATAGGGTCACTAACACCATATTTCCCTATACGCCACTTGGCGTGACGGGGGGTACTTTACTCTTTACTTACAATGTCCAGTTCACTAAACATATTTGCTGTATATGACAGATCCTCGCTTTAAATTTGCCACGTGTGAGTCTGTGATGGCGGTTGTCTCGTTAGAATGTACCTAAAATTTGTGTCAGTTCAACATTCCTCCACATGAACTGGGGGGCCTGCCATGCGTACATGGAGCATTGAGACTAGATCTGTAGAAGTGAGCTATCTGGTATGTTGTGACCCGTTCTACATCAAACTCAGATCAAATCGGATAACCTGTTTTACTGGCTCAAGAGATAGATATCAGTTTATTATTCCAAGGAACGTGTCAGGGGCCGTTCTTTTTGTGCTCGTTCCTCTTCTGGGTTACTGGCCCTTTTGTAAAATACATCCACTTTCTGGTTAGTCACAATGTGATGTTTTGCTTTGCAACATTTGGTGATCTCTTCATACAAGCTTACCTGATAGTCAGATATTACTATATAGCCTGTAGACGTGACATTGAGTTGGCAGAAAACATAGCTTCGAGGCATTGACTTGAATCGATACTATAAACTATATATAATTATTTAGGAAAAGTATCTCGGTGTATTTTTAAAACGAACATTCCGATGGACAATCCTGGATGGATTGGTTTCTTTATTGTGATTAGATCACATATACTCCCACGTGTCCATTATTTTGCTCCTGTTGTGGAACATTTATACACGCTTCCATGTCGCTAAGGGACATCACTCTGTAGTGACCTAAGTTTCCCACTACTAAACACTATTCCGCCGAGGAAATTAAAATTGGTGACGCATCAAGAGCAGCTCAAGAAGGTCGTTTTAAGACATCAAGGAGGCCTTGAATATGATAACAGTAGAAGTGGGTGAGTTGGCTAAACTCAGAAATTATTTCCGGGCGACTGTGGTGAATGCAACGTTCTGCACAGACATGCGACCTGATGCTGACGACAAATGTGTTAAATGACCGTCTGTACTTATCTCCGTCTCTACGTTTTGCTTTTTTCTGGCACTAGTATTTTCTCAGACATTAGGTATCGTGTTGTATATGTTCTACTGACCACCCTATCAACTTTTTTTTTATTTTAGGAACAAATTCTTCAGAGATGTTTCATTTTGTAGATTGTAGATGCAAGACCTGGACAATAGATGCAAGAATAATAAGTAAGATAACCTATACAGAGATGAAATGTGTTAGACAAATGAAAGAAACAGCATCAGAGATAAGATCATAAATGAAAAACTTAGAAAAAAAAGCCAGGAATAAACCCCGCCATAGAATGTATTAAATAAAAACAACATACAAAATGATAAAATAGTTTGGCGACGTCACAAAGTAACATCCCCATAGTTGTAATATTCGATAGGGCATAAACGTGTTGCTACATGTTAGTGTTAATTATGTCATCATTTATCATCACATAGATCATATTATATATCTATCTATATATCTATCTACTGTCATCATTTATCACCACATAGATCATATTATCTATCTATCTACTGCCATCATTTATCATCACATAGATCATATTATCTATCTATCTACTGCCATCATTTATCATCACATAGATCATATTAACTATCTATCTACTGTCATAATTTATCATCACATAGACATATTATCTATCTATCTACTGTCATCATTTATCATCCTATAAACCCTATAATGAACCTCATTAATGTGCATGAATACAAAGTAAATACAGCTTTTAAAACACGTTTTCTTTCTACATTCGACCTAGTAAATATATATATATATATATATATATAAGTAAAGAGCCCCCGTCACGCCAAGTGGCGTATAGGGAATATGGTGTTAGTGACCATAAATTTTACAGACTTTCAGCACATGATTTTTGGGGTAATGTGGCCGGTATTACGCCCGTGCCGCTTTACTTTCCCAGAAAAGAATTCGGTACCCATTAAAGGCTGGGTGAACCCAGAAGCCGTCGATTGGGATCGAACCCTACCTCTTATTTACATTAGTTGACACCATCTTTCAAATGCTCTCGCGGTAGACTTATAGCCTCCTTACTCAAACTTTACTCACAACAGCCACAAGTTTATCTTATTTATTATTATCTTTTATCATTAATCTTTTATCATTAATCTTTGTTATTATAAATATTATGAACAATAATATAGAACATCACTCTCAAACAAGGCCCAGGAGATAATGTAACGACAATACTGGCTGCGTTGACAATAAACAGAGAGTAGAAACAAGTTAACATATGCATAAACAAGACAGCGGACAGGTTGTAGCATTCATGAAACAAATAAACACAAATGACCCGATGAATATAGAGGACATCAATAAATCTTATGTCAGAATTGGCAATACTCCCAGACATAGGTCGGCATACCTTTAACCATACAAATAAAGATATTGTGTTCATCTCAATGTTTCTAACCTAAATCATATGTATGTAATGTTATCAGAACAAAGAAAAAGAGCAAAAGAAAGTCATTCAACTTCCAACAGTTAAAATAAAGCCAAATTTTCTACAATTTGAGAGCTAAGATAGATAGATGAAAAACTACATTAGCAGTTATTTTCTTCATTACAATTTAAGCGCTATTTTCACATAAAACCTAATGTGCCAACCGACCAGTAAGGATTTTAAATTAGGTAACAGAAGGAAACTACTTATTAAAAAACATAATAAATTTAAAAAAAAAATGTGTGTGAGTAAAAATGCAATTTATAACGATCATTAACGCTCTCTTTAAAAGCCCAACAACAAACAAATTAGAAAACACACATGTTCACTTTGTGGACCACTGACCTGATTTTAACATTTCCTTCCGATTTGAATTTAACCCTGGGTAATTTTTTTTCGTTCGCCAGCTTTTACCCCTGACGAAGTCCCTAGAGACTAGGACTTGAATTTAGCATGTTAATCCATTTTTCCCTGACAGCCGTGTGTACAGGTGTCCCTCGCCGCACAGGCATTTAACTCCGACTTCGGAGGTACTCATATTTATTTTCCGTCGATGAGTAATTGACGTTTCAAGCCGGACCTCACTGCTGAGACCAGGGCTGGTTGCCGCAGAGAGAAATCAAAAATAAAAATCCCAACTGGTGTAGCCGGGATTTGAACCAACAACCTTTCAGTCTCGAGGTCTAGGTAATGAGGAAACGCACAGTTTGACCGATGGCAATATCGGTTCTGCGATGCCTTATTTCTCGGTGTAATTCATGATAGTCGCTCTCTCGTTTAAAAAGTAGAGCCATTGCAGTCAGGACAGTTCCCAATCCGCTCCATCGCTCAACCAGACCGAAATTCAAACACTGGTCATCCCTGTTACGTGTTCGAATGTAGGTTGTTCGTTTCCACTCACAAAACTTTCCAGTTCTTCCATCAGACATTCTAGAAACACGATCTTTTATTGAAGAATTCAAGTTGTAGTCCTCTAATCTGTTTAGCTTCTTTGGAAAAAAATGTCTTCAACGGCCGTTGAAAAAAAATGTCTCTAAATTTGACTTGTCACGTCTCCATGCACCCATTTCATTTAGAATTTCAGTAAACTGATCTGCAATTTGTTTTCTTTTCTTTAAAATTCAATAAACTGATCTGCAGATTGTTTTGTTTCCTTTGGAATTTACTAAACTAGTCTGCAATGTTTTTTCTTTTGTAATCTTTCACTAAATTGGTCTAAAAAAATGAATATTTTACCCTACAGAATTCACTAAACTGGTCCGCAACGTATTTTCTTTTATCATCATCATCATATGCAATACCGCTTGGCGTAGGTGATCATGTCCCTCCACAATCTTCTATCTACAGTGCATCGTATCAGTTCTGTTGTTGACTGTTTTCCATGTCATGACACCAAGCTATCAAGTATTTTCTCTCTTTGTCGTCCGCGATCTCTCTTTCCTTTTATTTTGCCATTTGTATCCAAGTATTCCAACTTTCCTCTTCTCATGATGTGCCCGAAAAATGTTGATTGCTTCTTTCTGATGTTTGTTAAGAGCTCCCTTTTTGTGTTGGCCTCTTTGAGAACGTCCTCATTGGTCTTTTTATCTGTCCAGGGAACTTTCAACATTCTTCTGAGAAATCCCATCTCTGTGGACTCTAATCGTCTTTTTATTTGTTTGTCTACTGAGCATGATTCGCTTCCATAGGTCAGAATTGGTTCTATATAGCACAGATGAACCCTCTTTCTCACTTTTATTGACATAGATTTGTTGCACAATATATTTTTCATCTTCTGAAATGCTATTTTGAAAACAATCCGGTGACAGAACACAGCCTTGTCTGACTCCTTGTTTTATATATTGGAATTGTCATATTTGGTTCTTAATTCGCATAGCTGCTGTTTGTTGCCAGTACATGTTTTTTTTATGATTCGCATATCCTTGCCATCAATGTTTAATTTCTCCTGCATATTGATTATTTCCACATGGGTTACCTTGTCAAATGCTTTTGTATAGTCTATAAAGCATATAAATATGACTTTCTTTATCTCTATAGATCCTTCTATCAATGTTCTTAAGATGTATATTGCATTATTGGTGCCCTTTCCTTCCACAAATCCACATTGTTACTCACTTATTTCTGGTTTTATTTGTTCCTTACAAGTCTCTTGATTATTCTTAGTAATATTTTCTTTTATAGCATTTAATAAACTGGTCTACAAATTGTTATACGTATAAATATATGTTATCTTGTACCTGATGAAGGCATTTGCCGAAACATCTCAATTGGTGTTGTAATTATAAAGGTTTAGCTGCTTAATATCATTACATGTTTATTTTATACAAGAAAATAATTCGTATTCATCTTGGTGCCAACATGTATCATTATTTCTCGGTCACATTTTGCTTTGCTTTCCTTTTTGAGTCAAGGACTTACCTATCTATCCATACATCGAGGTGATTTTCTTAATATCTTCTACTTTTAGCTCCAGTGGAGCATAGGTCTTCAACAAACACTTTCCAAGTCGTTCTGTTTTTTGCAATTCTTTTAAGATCATTCCATGTATTCCCCATCATCTTCATCTCTGCTTCAATCTGTCTTCTCCAAGAATTCCTTGTCTTCCTCTTTGTCTTTTCCCCTGGGGATTCCAAAAAAGGGCCTGTTGTGTAATACTCTCAGTTGGTTTCCGTAGTGTGTGTCCTATCCATCGCCATCGTCTTCGCTGTATTTCTTTATCCACTGGTATTTGACCGGTACATTTCCATAATTCCACGTTTGTGACTTTGTCCTGCCATTTCCATCCCTTTATTCTGCGCAAGCATCCATTAATGAAAGTCTGTACCTTCGTGATTGTCAATTTTGTTATTCTCCATGTTTCACAGCCATATAATAGAACCGACTTAACATTGGAGTTGAAAATTTGTATTTTTGTATTTAGCCTAATTTCTTTGGATTTCCATATGTTTCCCAGTGCAATGAAAGCTCCTCTTGCTTTTGATATCCTTATTTTGGTATCGTTTTCTGTTCCTCCCTCTTTATCTATATTACTGCCCAGATATATATAAGATTGTACGTCTAGTAGAGGTATTTCTCCTAGTTTTATTTGGTTATTGCCAACTGCATTAATTCTCATAATGTTGGTCTTATCTCTATTAATCTTTAGTCCTAGCTGTTGTGATCTCTCATCTAATATACTCATTTTATCTTGCATCTGTTGGTGGCTGTGTGATAGGAGAGCTATGTCATCAGCAAAGTCTAAATCATCAAGTTGTTTGGTCAGTGACCACTGGATCCCATTTCTGTTGTTTTGAGTTATTTTCATAATCCAATCTATGGCCAGTAGAAAGAGAAATGGAGACAGAAGGCATCCTTGCCTTACTCCTGTTCTTATTTCAAATGCTTCTGTAAGCTGTCCTTCATGCACCACACTACATTTTGTTCCTTCATACATTGTTTTTATCAGGTTAATAAACTTTATGGGGATTCCATAATGACTCAGCAACTTCCAAAGCATTATTCTGTCTAAACTATCAAATGCCTATTCGTAATCTATGAATCCAATATAAAGTGGGGAAAGTGTTTCATGTCCTAGTGTCATGATTTCCACTGGAAAACGTGGTTACCGCTAGTTCCCTATGGATAACATAAAAGACTACAACTGCCGTGAAATATAATTTAACCACATTTCAATTTTTTAAAAATGTGTTTATATTATTATGTGTCATCGTTTTGTGGTCGAGTCAATTTTTCAACCTTCATTTTCCTCTTCATTCAAATTTTAAAAAAAATACTTACCAAAATTATTTTAGTCATCATCATCATTAAGTTCCATCTCCGCACCGAAGGTTGGCTACCATGGGGCACCATTCCGCTCTATCTCTAACCTTGAAGGTGCAGGGTGACTTAGGCTGAATTGTCCATCTTTTGACGTTATTCGTCCATGTTAGTGTTGTTCTGTGCTGCTGTTGTGTATTTTAACATGCCCCAACAATCCATTTGTCTTTCTTGTATTGTGTTTAGTAGTTCTCATTTCACTTTTAGCTGTTTTAAGAATTCATCATTTGTTGTCTTTTTCTTTTCATCCAAATCTTCCTATTCTTCTATAAATCCACATTTCAAAGACTTCAATCTTCTGTTTTGTTTTCTTGTTTACTGGCCATGTTTCTGCACCATATAGGAATGTTGAGAAGATAAAACATTTTGCTATTTGTAGTTTCTCTCTCTCTCTCTCTCTCTCTCACTCTCTCTCTCTCTCTCTCTCTCTCTCTGCAATCACACCTCAATCAGAGTAGGATTCCAGACTCTGACATGAAGTCAGCTGTCAGGTTAAGTGTGTTTATCGCCCCAGAGACAGAACAGTGATTTTCTTAATATATCCATCATTATTTTTCATTCTTGGTTAACTACTGACAGTCCTAATCTGCCACACCAAACGTAAAAGTCTTTTACCTGTCAGTCTAAATGTTTGTGGTTGTCTAGCTGATTTATTTGTCTTAGTCATGGCCGCTTGCCGGAAGATAACCTGACCTGGTAATTCGAACCTTTTGTTGGTTACCCATCTCACCTATCCAGGAATTATACTCCCCCATTATACTCCACCATTATACTCCCCCATTATACTCCACCTAGAGACTCCCCCATTATACTCCCCCATCATACTCCACCATTATACTTCCCCATTATAATCCGCCATTATATTCTCCCATCATACTCCCCCATTATACTCCCCCATTACTCCCCCATTATTCTCCACCATTATAGTCCACCATTATACTTCCCTATTATAGTCCACCATTATACTCCATCATTATACACCACCATTATACTCCACCATTATACTCCCCCATTTAACTCCTCCATTATACTCCACCATTATACTCCACCATTATACTCCATCACTATACTCCATCATTATACTTCACCATTATACTCCACCATTATACCCCACCATTATACTACATCAGTGTACTCCATCATTATACTTCACCATTACATTTCACCATTATACTCCACCATTATACTTCACCATTATACTCCACCATTATACTCCACCAATATACTCCACCATTATACTCCCCCATTATACTTCACCATTATACTCCACCATTATACTCCCCCATTATACTCCACCATTATAGACCACCATTATACTCCACCATTATAATCTACCAGTATAATTCACCATTATACTCAATCATTATACTCCATCATCATACTCCAACAGTATTGTTCTTTCATTAATACTATAATCATGAGATATACCGTTTGGCGTAGGGATAGTACTATTGTCATTAGTTCTAGATTATATAGACTGCATTACTTACATCTATATATTTGTATACTGTCTGGGAAAAAAAAGAAATATTAATATGGGAAATTGATTATCAAGACTGACATATATCAAACTACTAACTGCTACAGCTACATTTATAATGTTCAATATCTATGTTCCGACTAATCAAGAAGCTGGGGTAGTCATGTGGACACATTTCACATCGTCTTATGACTATACCCGTTATACGTTGATTATTGCTGCTATTCAGTGTTTGTTAAAATAGTTATGATTTTATTCTATTTGCGGCATTAAAAAAAACGCCCAATAAGGAAATTCTCAGAAGCCGGCACGGGGCTCCTGAGAAAAATCAGAAAGAAACAATCAACATTTATCGATCACATCACGAGAATAGAAAGGTAGGAATACTTGGTTACAGCTGGCAAAATAAAGGGAAAGAGAGATCTTGAATGACAAAAGAGACAAAAGAGACAAAAGAGAGACATTTTTTTGTCTGGTCCTTTCGAGATCCCTAAAACATTCACCACCAGATGTATATGGTAGATGTTTCGTTTGATAGTAGATATTTATTGTATTTACTCAAGGAGAACGTGGCCACACAAATAAAACAAAAACTACTCTCATCTACTGACATATTCAATAGCGGACAGTATTCCCACATTTAAATTAGATCTTCGTTTCACATCTCTCGGGCTGTTTCCTGTCCTTGATTTAACACTTTTCATTCGGTAGTTGCAGCTGGTGGTCTGCTTAATCTTTTCTTTCGTTCAACAATTTACAAAGACACAAACAAATGTGGCTGACTTTACAAAATATGTATAATATCAGTTATCATTTGAGTAATGAAGATAATACAAGAGTTATGTGTAACTAACAAGGTGTACCCAGATGATCACATTATAACATTCTCACAATTGATAGGTCGTATTCGGCCTTAGGACTGTTAGAACAAAATTCAAAACGTCATGTAACAACACAGGAAGACATAGAATATGACCTGTCGATGGGAGAAAGAGGCAGAAGCACGGAGATTTCACCAAGAGGGGAACGATTTCAACCTGTGAGAAGACAAGTAACATTGGAAACACAGAGAGCTCGACAGAACCTAATCGACATGATGCGAAGTAGACAAGAAGTAACCTATAGCGACATGATGTGAAGTAGACAAGAAGTAACCTATAGCGACACGATGTGAAGTAGACAAGAAGTAACCTATAGCGACACGATGTGAAGTAGACAAGAAGTAACCTATAGCGACATGATGTGAAGTAGACAAGAAGTAACCTATAGCGACATGATGTGAAGTAGACAAGAAGTAACCTATAGCGACACGATGTGAAGTAGACAAGAAGTAACCTATATCGACATGATGTGAAGTAGACAAGAAGTAACCTATAGCGACATGATGTGAAGTAGACAAGAAGTAACCTATAGCGACACGATGTGAAGTAGACAAGAAGTAACCTATATCGACATGATGCGAAGTAGACAAGAAGTAACCTATAGCGACATGATGTGAAGTAGACAAGAAGTAACCTATAGCGACACGATGTGAAGTAGACAAGAAGTAACCTATAGCGACATGATGTGAAGTAGACAAGAAGTAACCTATAGCGACATGATGTGAAGTAGACAAGAAGTAACCTATAGCGAAATGATGTGAAGTAGACAAGAAGTAACCTATAGCGACATGATGTGAAGTAGGCATGAAATAACCTATAGCGACATAATGTGAAGTAGACAAGAAGTAACCTATAGCGACACGATGTGAAGTAGACATGAAGTAACCTATAGCGACATGATGTGAAGTAGACAAGAAGTAACCTATAGCGACATGATGCGAAGTAGACAAGAAGTAACCTATAGCGACATGATGTGAAGTAGACAAGAAGTAACCTATAGCGACACGATGTGAAGTAGACAAGAAGTAACCTATATCGACATGATGTGAAGTAGACAAGAAGTAACCTATAGCGACACGATGTGAAGTAGACAAGAAGTAACCTATATCGACATGATGCGAAGTAGACAAGAAGTAACCTATAGCGACATGATGTGAAGTAGACAAGAAGTAACCTATAGCGACACGATGTGAAGTAGACAAGAAGTAACCTATAGCGACATGATGTGAAGTAGACAAGAAGTAACCTATAGCGACATGATGTGAAGTAGACAAGAAGTAACCTATAGCGAAATGATGTGAAGTAGACAAGAAGTAACCTATAGCGACATGATGTGAAGTAGACATGAAATAACCTATAGCGACATAATGTGAAGTAGACAAGAAGTAACCTATAGCGACACGATGTGAAGTAGACATGAAGTAACCTATAGCGACACGATGTGAAGTAGACATGAAGTAACCTATAGCGACATGATGTGAAGTAGACATGAAGTAACCTATAGCGACATGATGTGAAGTAGACAAGAAGTAACCTATAGCGACATAACGTGAAGGAGACAAGAAGTAACCTATATCGACATGATGTAAAATAGACAAGAAGTAACATTTAGCAACATGATGTGAAGTAGACAAGAAGAAACCTATATCGACATGATGTGAAGTAGACAAGAAGTAACATATAGCGACATGATGTGAAGTAGACATGAAATAACCTATAGCGACATGATGTGAAGTAGACAAGAAGAAACCTATACCGACATGATGTGAAGTAGACAAGAAGAAACCTATATCGACATGATGTGAAGTAGACAAGAAGTAACATATAGCGACATGATGTGAAGTAGACATGAAATAACCTATAGCGACATGATGTGAAGTAGACAAGAAGTAACCTATAGCGAAATGATGTGAAGTAGACAAGAAGTAACCTATAGCAAAATGATGTGAAGTAGACAAGAAGTAACCTATAGCGAAATGATGTGAAGTAGACAAGAAGTAAACTATAGCGAAATGATGTGAAGTAGACAAGAAGTAACATATAGCGAAATGATGTGAAGTAGACAAGAAGTAACCTATAGCGACATGATGTGAAGTAGACAAGAAGTAACCCATAGCGACATAATGTGAAGTAGACAAGAAGTAACCTATAGCGAAATGATGTGAAGTAGACAAGAAGTAACCTATAACGACATAATGTGAATTAGACAAGAAGTAACCTATAGCGACATGATGTGAAGTAGACAAGAAGTAACCTATATCGACATAATGTGAAATAGACAAGAAGTAACCTATAGCCCTGGGATGACCTTTGAATTATAAACTCAATATCGTAATGGCTCATCGTATGACCGGTCATACGCTAATCTTACGGTCTGTTGTTTGATATGCGACGGGGCTAATTTGACGACTAACTGTGTGTTTATATGTTCGGAATTGAAGTCATCAACGATGGCCTAACATCATCAAGCGCTATACATTTAAACACAATATGACGTTCATCTATTTCAGGAGGACGTGAGGACTTCTGGTCAATACGATGGATAGGCGGCAGGAACCACTGAAGGCTTTGCATGAAAAGTGTTCCTTGTTGCAGTTTCCTCATATTCCAAGTCCGGCTTGTTGCAGGAGCTACTGAGTTAAGTGCTCTGCGCACACCGTGAGCTGTGTGTCTCATCCGTTTTGATCATGTTTCGATATACTAATTGTTTCCAATGTATGGTGATATCGTATGACAGGGAACAGTTGGCTGTGTTCACTTTCTGTGCGGTTTCGCCTAATGTCTTTTGGCGTGTGCTGAGACTGCTACGATGGGGACTGCACTTACCTTTCTTTGTTTGAGAGATGAGATATTAATTCGAATGATTACGCTGGCACGGGCTGTTGAGCAATAATGGATTTTAATTTGTTTGCAGTGATACCGGGGTCTTCCATAATCAAATAACCAAATGTGTGTCATTTCAAGGGGGTAGCCGAAGAACCTATAGATTTACCTGGTGTGCAGTGATAATGATCCTAACAACAACAATAGTCGGATGTTGCTAATAAGATGACCTAAGATGCTTCCATAATAACGTTCACACAAATGACAAGTCTCATTACTCACCTCATTAGCCTCAAGTACACGCTGGAAAAACAAAGTTTCAGTTTATATTTTACTCGGATTAAGATCAGAATTTACATTTAAGGAGAAACGATATTTATGATGAGACTTCCGGTAATGATGGTGCTCATTGCCGCAGAATCTTTATTTAGGAACTCAAGCACCCAGAAGCAAATACTACACTCAAAGCAACTTTCTTTGTTTATGTTGAATGTTTTTTTTTTTTTTTTTTTTCAAATACTCGAGTGAGCTGGAGTTGGGAGTGACTACAGACACTCTATTTTCATTGAAGTCGTTTGAGATTGTGGGCCAAGCAGCTGATTTGGCTCACACTGAACTGCGACCTTGCCAACGCCAACGATCAATGTAAATATCAAAATGGTTGGAAGTTTTTGCAGAGACTAACCGCAGTCCCTTACACTGTATCGGTTGCTTTGTTTGTTTTAAACGTGTCTTTTCGAAGAACTAGGAGTAAGGAAGTGATTGTGCACTTACTATTCGATGAAAGTGATTTAGAGTCGTCGCCTAAGCAACCGGGAGGGCTGCACGGTTTTCAACTACCGAACATGTCAAACAAAATGTGCCAGCGCGCTAGGAGGAGAGCCTGTGATATGAGTAGAGCGGATATGGGGAATTCTTGATTGCAGTGATACTGATAACATGAATAGAACAGAGGTATGAGAATTTGTTTAGGAAACATATCAAGTGATTTTCCATTAAGACACATATCAAGCGACATTCCACTAAGTCACATATCATGTGACTTTCCATTAAGTCACATATCAAGCGACTTTCCATTAAGACACATATCAAGCGACTTTCCATTAAGACACGTATCAAGCGACTTTCCATTAAGTCACATATCAAGTGACTTTCCATTAAGACACATATCAAGTGACTTTCCATTAAGTCACATTTCAAGCGACTTTCCATTAAGTCACATATCAAGTGACTTTCCATTAAGTCACATATCAAGCGACTTTCCATTAAGTCACATATCAAGTGACTTTCCATTAAGTCACATATCAAGCGACTTTCCATTAAGACACGTATCAAGCGACTTTCCATTAAGTCACATATCAAGTGACTTTCCATTAAGTCACATATCAAGCGACTTTCCATTAAGACACATATCAAGTGACTTTCCATTAAGTCACATATCAAGCGACTTTCCATTAAGACACATATCAAGCGACTTTCCATTAAGACACATATCAAGTGACTTTCCATTAAGTCACATTTCAAGTGACTTTCCATTAAGACACATATCAAGTGACTTTCCATAAAGATACATATCAAGCGACTTTCCAATAAGTCACAAGACATATTCGAATTTTAATTACGCAAAAGACAGGGAACTTTATTTCCGGAGACGCAATGTTGGAATTGTTAATTTGAGAAGCTATTTTTTTTCATTTAGAAAATCAAAACTACGAGTATTTGTCTTGAAAAGCTCAAGATATTAATTTCTCTTTCAGGAAAAAATTATACCAATGGTTATCATAGGGGACATGACATATAAGTTTATATCTTATGAAACGAAAGATACCAGCCTCTTTGTGTTGGGAAACAATAAGCCCAGGACACTGTCAAATAAATAAAAAAACAATCAGAAAAAATAATCTCTACCCAGATGTAAATGAAGAACTGAGAATAAAAGCTAGAAATAATTCCCGCTACTGAGAACATAAAAAACAGATGAAATGGTGGTTTGGCCATGTGATAATACAACCCAACCAACCTATCATAAACGTTACAAGAATACGAGAGTCATAAGCCGACCATGAAAAGGATGGACTGATAAAATATTAGAAACGCTAAGAAACATAATAACCCAAGAGGACAGGAAAAGACTGCAGACTATATCTCAATAATAAAACTTGTTTGGGCATCATGAGACGGAGAACTGAAAGGGTAAAGAATTCCAGATGCATCGATGAAGCTTGGAGAGACTGGGGAACAGCAGAAGAGTAAGTTAACAACAAAGCTGAAAACCATATACTTTGTTCCCTCTCAGGCGCTGGAAGTGTAAACAGAGACTGCAAGAGGACAAATGGTGGAGATTAATTAACGAACGTTTGTATCCTTCTGACAGACACTTTTGTTGTTCGTCTAGATTAATAGCAGGTAAATGACTTTAAATATTCGGGAATTTTGTAACCTCAGACGGAAGATGTACACAAGAGGTGAGATGTAGAATGCCTCAGGCAAAAGCAGCTTTTCAAAATATGAGGTAGATACTATGCAATCCACTTTTGACAATAGAAACAAGAAAAAAAAGTTCTTAAATGTTACGTAGAGCCAGTCTTAACATATGGATGCGAATCATGGGCATTAGGTCAACAGACAAGGAAATCACTGGAGTCTGTAGAAATGTGGTATTACAGAAGAATGTTAAGAATACCATGGACAGCTAAGAAGAGTAATGAAACCGTTCTGAAAGAGGCCAAAGCAAGAAGAGAGCTGATTTCCAATATTAGGAAGAAACAATCATCATTTTTAGGCCGTGTAATGAGAAGAGAACAGCTGGAATATATTGTAACAACTGGAAAAATTGAGGGGCGAAGAGATAGAGGGAAGCAAAGAGAAAAGATACCAGACAGCTTAAGAGTATATCTTGGCAGAAGGACAACAACATAAATGATAAATAACTGTCGAGATCGAAAGTTGTGGAGAGACATGATGACCTACGCCAGCAGACCTGGTACTTGATGATGATGATGAATAAAATTTAATATCAAATATTTTACATTGCGTTTGTTGTTGCGTCAATTTAGTCTAACGTTCTATCTAATGTATATAAATATAATAAAATAAAAATGTTTCTTTTAATTGCTATAGACTCCCACATGTTTCCTATCGCAATCAAAGCTTCTCTTGCTTTGTATATCCTTATGTTGCTATCAAGACTTCAGCGCTTATGACCTACAGTAACAATAACTTGTGGATGTGAGGCTTAGATTCTAGAGAGATCTCCTTATAAAGCCTGTACTTGAGTGTAGGTACTACAGAAGATACTAAAAATGTCATGGGCGCGGAGTAGAGAGAGAAAACATGTTATTTATTTTGTCAGGCTCTTAAGTTTCCAAAAAACTGATTGATTAGAACAAACAAATAAAAACAAGGAAAATAAAATATAAACGTCAAGTCATAGGAGACGACATAAAAGTCAGGAGAAGATAATTATGGGGGGTAAAGACAGAGACAACGTTTCAATAGCTGTCGTGGGGGAACTTTCTAAAGCGCCTAAACTAGATTATGTTTTTGCAGTCTTAATCCCTCTCTCCTTCTTTATATATATATATATATATATATATATATATATATATATATATGGGAGCCGTGATAGCTCAGTGGTTAGCGAACTGTACTACAAAGGAAAAGGGGTAGTGTTCGATTCCAACCGACGGCTCCGGGTTCACCCAGCCTTAAATGGGTACCGGATTTTTTCTGGGAAAGTGAAGCGGCACGGGAGTAATACCGACCACATTACCCCAAAAATAATGAGCTGAAGGTCTGTAAAATTTATGGTCACTAACACCATATTCCCTATACGCCACTTGGCGTGACGGGGATACTTTATTTTTTACTATATATATATTACTGTACATATATAGTTATTCTCATAAAATCGCACCAGTTGATTCACTTTCAAAATGTGTACACTGATGATCATACATGGACAGCACTTAATGAGATAATCCATGTCAAACATATTGTTTTTTTCGTTCGCCAGCTTTTACCTCTGACGCAGTCCCTAGAGACTAGGACCTGAATTTTGCGTGTTATTCCATTTTTCCCTAGCAGCCGTGTGCTTAGGGGCCCCTCGCCGCACTGGCACATAACTCCGAATTCGGAAGTACTCATATATTTCCCGTCAATGAGTAACTGACTTTTCATGCCGGGCCTCGCTGCTGAGACCATGAGTGGTTGCCGCAGAGAGAAATGATAAATAAAAATCATAACCTGTGCAGCCGTAATTTGAACCCACAGCCTCTCTATCTCGAGGCCGGCGTATCATACATCTCACAATAATGTTGGTGTCACCAACGCTTACAAGTTCTGTATTATAATATATATAAATAAATAAATAAATATATATGTGTGTGTGTGTGTGTGTGTGTGTGTGTGTGTGTGTGTGTGTGTGTGTGTGTGTGTGTGTGTGTGTGTGTGTGTGTGTGTGTGTGTGTGTGTGTGTGTGTGTGTGTGTGTGTGTGTGTGTGTGTGTGTGTGTGTGTGTGTGTGTGTGTGTGTGTGTGTGTGTGTGTGTGTGTGTGTGTGTGTGTGTGTGTGTGTGTGTGTGTGTGTGTGTGTGTGTGTGTGTGTGTGTGTGTGTGTGTGTGTGTGTGTGTGTGTGTGTGTGTGTGTGTGTGTGTGTGTGTGTGTGTGTGTGTGTGTGTGTGTGTGTGTGTGTGTGTGTGTGTGTGTGTGTGTGTGTGTAAGTTAATACTTACGTTCTCACATGTTTGTACATACTGTGAAATAAAAGACAAGAAAACATGGAACGTTAGTTTACGAAACACATACATTATTACATACGTTCAAATTATCAAAACTAACACACCTGTGTTATTGTTATTGTTATTGTTATTGGTTATGGAAGGCCTCGGTATCACAGCAAACGAATTACAATCCATAATTGCTCAACCGCCCGTGCCAGTGGAATCATCCGAATTACTAACTCATCTCCCAAACAAAGATAGGTAACTGTAGTCCCCATCGTAGCAGTCTCAGCACACGCCAAAAGACATAAGGCGAAACCGCGCAGAAAGTGAACACAGCCAACTGTTCCCTGTCATACGATATCATCATTCATCGTAAACAAGCGGGATATCGAAGAATGATCAAGACGGATGAGCTCACGGTGTGCACAGAGCACTTAACTCAGTAGCTCCTGCAACAAGCAGGTCTTGGAATATGAGGAAACTGCAAGAAGGAACACTTTTCAGACATAGCCTTCAATGGTTCCTGCCGCCTATCCACCATATACCATGGGAGTTCACGTATTCCCGAAAATGATGATCGTCATAGCACTTGATGATGTTAGGCCATCATTGATGACTCCAATTCCTAACATATAGACACACAGTGGTGGTAAGTTATCATTTCCAATCCAACAGAAGCCACATGACCTGTAGTTAGTAAAACCACAGAGAGAATATGATTTTGTGACCTTCACTGATTCACTCTTGGATGTGAATGTGTAGTTTACACAAGAGGAGAAGTTTTCAACTACAGTGATCCCATTTAAGGCAATTCTGGGATAGCAAGGCAAGTCTCCTTTATAGCAGCAGAACGTGATGTTCTCCGCTCCCTTCTTGTAGCTGCCGTCACACGATTCTGATGTCTCATTAACTTGGACATCATTCAAGAACAATGTCAGATTAACATTCCATAGATATGGCTCTGCTGATGAAATGCTTGGTGCAACAGTTGTATCAATCATACTGGAGGCTCCTCGTCTGTGGTCATTAATATCACAGACGGCACATGATGTTGTTATATTCAGTATTTCTTTCTGGGGTGTAAATATGTGGCACACACATGGTGAGTGGTTTGTGGTCACAGTAATCCCATTAAAGGCAATTCTAGGGTAGCATGGTATAGCTGTTTCAGAACAGCACACTCATTGTGATGTTTTCTGTGTTCGCTATAAAGCTGCTGGTGCTACACAATCCTGACCAATTATAGGTGTGAACATTATTCACTTACAATGACAAAACTGCTTTGTTTACATCATAAACCTCTGGAAGCGAATCATTTATGGGACTAATAGTACAAATTATTCTTCCATCGGGGATATCTTCATTGAGTCCCCCCAAAAAAAGTCTTTGGTTAAAAAGCACATATGCTTTTGAGTTAAACACAAAATGAGCCAACTTCATAGATTCAAAATGATCCTTGCAAATGCCATCCGTTTGCACAAGTTAGGTCCTTAGCTACCAAGGTCACAAATGTCCGAAACGAATTAACGACTTTATCTACAGCGAAGGTTAACGAACTGTGAACAAACATTTATGTTCAAACCCTTGAAAACATTTTCAAAAATCTGCCAACTCGCTGCAATAACATCTATCGTGTTGTTCAATGTAAACATTGCTTAGTCCATAGCTCGAATATAAATAAGCTGCCATTTTGGTGCGTCCCATGACGTCATGTGTATCATTATCAAACACAACACACCTGCGTATCATTATCAAACCTATCAAACCTGTGTATCATTTTCAAACCTAACACACCTGTGTATCATTACCAAACGTAACAAACCTGTGTATCATTGTTAAGAACAATACAAACATCTTTGGGACATCATCAGCATTTCTTTATCTACTTTATTCGTTGAGTTTCAGAGCTTCTTACCTGTGTATGGATGTGCATGTGTGCTCTTTTGTGTGTGCACGTGATTGCATGTATCCTCCTGTTTAAGTTCTTGTATTTTCAGTGATCAATGTTTCATGTTTATTTTGTTTCCATTTTCCCACCTCCTCGACAAAAGGCAGAACAACGTAATTATAATCGGCCTGCGACTAACAGCCGACACAACAAAATAACAAATGATGCGATGTTTCAAGTTAAAGGAAAAACAACATTAAATGAACCAACGTTTCGTTCAAGATATTGTTATATCAGCACACACAAACAACTAAAATGATTTCTTTGCGCCAAGATAGGTGGCCCAACAACCGATAAATGTCTACCCCATGTCCTGGTCCTAGAAGCGGGGTAGTCTATTTGGTGATGAGCAAAGAGCCACCGCAACCATGTATCTAGTTCAATGTTTCAGACAGAACAGAATTCACAGAAGACAAAAATGCAATTGGATGAAAACAACGACTCAAAACAACTACGCCTGTATTACGCTATTATTAAAACGAATAATCATGAGGAGCCTACTGGTTGGGAGTAATTGCAGACGGGTATCCGTGCAAGTTTTTGTAGAGCTCTGGGGCAGCTGTCGTACAGCATGTCGAAGGAAGGGACTTGTTTAGTGTAATATGTTGTAGGAAGTGACATATTTAATGTCATGTGTCATATAAAACGACTTCTTTCAAGTAATGTGTCGCAGGAAGTGAATTATTGTATGTAATGTGTCATATAAAACGACTTGTTTCATGTAATATGTTGTAGGAAGTGACTTATTTAATGTCATGTGTCATATAAAATGACTTTTTTTAAGTAATGTGTCGCAGGAAGTGACTTATTTAATGTCATGTGTCATATAAAACGACTTCTTTCAAGTAGTGTGTCGCAGGAAGTGACTTATTTAATGTCATGTGTCAAATAAAACGACAGTAATGTGTCGCAGGAAGTGACTTGTTTAATGTTATGTGCCGTATAAAACGACTTCTTTCAAGTAATGTGTCGCAGGAAGTGAATTATTGTATGTCATGTGTCATATAAAACGACTTGTTTCATGTAATATGTTGTAGTATATGACTTATTTAATGTCATGTGTCATATAAAACGACTTGTTTCATGTAATATGTTGCAGGAAGTGATTTATTTAATGGCATGTGTCATATAAAAGGACTTGTTTCATGTAATATGTTGTAGGAAGTGAATTGTTTAATGTCATGTGTCATATAAAACGACTTGTTTCAAGTAATGTGTCACAGTACAATTCAATTTCTTGGAATTTATTTAATGACGCTTTCTTATAATCTATCTGCTTTTCTTTGTTTGTTTTTTTTATATTTGTGGTCTGCTATTTGTAATCATAGTATGCTGGTGCTGAAGTGTTGTTAAGTGTTGACTTTGTCACGTCTTCAAATAATTTCATTATGTGTATGTTCTATCTCGTCTATTTTCATTAGCAGTTTTATTACAGCAAATAATTTCCTATTATAGCTTGTTTCATAACTCGTGCCCAACTTTTAAAATCGATAGCTTTTTAACCACTTGTTGTAACTTATTCAAAATTTGCATGTAAAGTTATAATGATTAGAACCCAACAGGGAATTAATTTCATTACAAAAAACATTTAGTTATTATTATTGCATATTTGATTTATAGAAATTTATAACGATCCATTGATGTTGTCAAAACTTAATGTTTACAGTATTTTAAGTTAAAAATAGCAAGTAAAAATCCATACACGGTACAATTGACGTGTTTGCACGCTTTCGCCGTGGTTTTTTTGACACAATTAGACACTTGAGAAATTGTGTGTTCCGTTTCTGTTCATTCAAAGGTGTAGACGTGAAATTCGCAAAATGTTGGGTATGAATGAAACTGTTACAATAAGAAAATTAAAAGTTTCGCTGTAAAAGAACAACAGTATTGAAATATCAAAGTCTACATTATGGAGGAATGTAAGAATTTGCAGGCTTTACATTCAGAAAGTATTCCAATGGACGAAACATCATCTGTGAGAAGCCACATATAGTAGTCATGAGAAGCAAGTACTTACGTGAAGTAAAAGAGGTGCGCAAGCAATGTTATGATATTGTGTACTTGGATGAAACATGGATCAATGCTTACCACACTAACCAAAGGGAATGGCAGTCATCAGATGGAAAGATTAAGAGATTAATACCTAGCAGCAAAGGACAGCGCTTGATAATTGCTCATGCAGGTAGTCGACAACATGGACTAATACAGAATGCAGAGCTCATTTTTCTTTCAAAATCCATAGACAATCGGGATTATCACTCTGAGATGAATGGTCACATATTTAGACATTGGATTGAAAATTCTGTTCTCCCATTACTAGATCGACCATCTTGCCTAATAATGGACAATGCAGCGTACCACAACATTGTTGCACTTGAAGATAAAGTCCCGACGTCATCCAGTACAAAAGATGCTATTAAGATATGGCTCACAAAGGAGCACATACAATTTAATAACTTGTACTTACAACCTGAATTACTATCTCTAGTAAAGCAAAAACAAAGGACAAAGATTTTTCAAATAGATAAGATTATCCAAGAGCACGGTCATATAAAGGGTGTCCGGTTAGCGCAATCGATAGGCGGTTGGCTTACCACGGCAACAGCCGGGGTTCGTAATCCTGGCGAGGACACCTGGGTTTTACTAATTCCCTAAAAATTAGTAGGAGCCGCGATAGCTCAGTGGTTAGTGAACTGGACTACTACGGACAAGGGGTAGGGTTCGATCCCAACCGACGGCTCCGGGTTCACCCAGCCTTAAATGGGTACCGGATTTTTTCTGGGAAAGTAAAAGCAGCACGGGCGTAATACCGACCACATTACCCCAAAAAATCATGTGCTGAAGGTCTGTAAAATATAGGGTCACTAACACCATATTTCCCTATACGCCACTTGGCGTGACGGGGGGTACTTTACTTTTACTACGGTCATATAAGTTTGAGGCTGCCACCTTACCATGCTCATTTAAATCCAATAGAACTAATCTGGGCAAAATTAAAAGGACAAGTGGCAGATGAAAATACAACATTCAAAATATGCGATGTAAAGACTCTTGCTAATCTCGCTTTATTAAATATAGACAAAGATTATTGGGCAAAATGTGAAGACCACGTCTTAAAACAGGAAGAGGAATATTGGAAAAATGATGGTTTGTGGAATGTTCAACCCCAAACAGTTATTAATCTTTTAGACTCGTCTGATTCAGAATGAAAGTATATAGCCCCCACAATGTTGGCCCCTATATTACCTTAAATTAGTTCAACAAACGGTCCTTATCAGGACCACACAATTATGAAAGTTGGACATACAGGTATACCTTGATATTATCGTCCGTCCTCGAACTGAGAAGACAATAATTCTCCTGGTGTTTTGTCTTATTAGGTTATTTCACCATTACGGCCACGCCTTTACCTAGTGAAAATTAATCACAGACCAGCAACTACGGTAATTTCTATTATTTAGGGGTTCACAATTTACAATTTTGACAAACATCAAAGAAATTCGCCGCTTTAAGAAAACTGCAGCTGCAAGATATTTGTTAAATATACATTTAAAGGGTCTTTTGCATTCTAATAACATTTGGAAAATGTCAACAGTTCTTAACAAACGGTTAGAGAGTAATAGCGTTTTGAAGTTGGGCACATGATTTGAAACGAGCTATAGCTTGTTTGACCTGCTGTTGTCTTTCGATTCAAATGTTCTTCTACTTTAAGTGTTCACCAATGAAATTGGGGTGGGGGAGTGTCCGTGGGTATGTCGTGTCGCTAGTTTTGCGGTAAAGCCGTAATATTTGCAAATTTCCGTCCGACTTATCCGACTTTGGTATTTCGCTTAATTAACAATGTTCCCCCCTTACCCCCAGGGAGAGGGTACTTTTGGCCTAATTTTTTCGACTTCTGTTTGCATTCACCTCTGACGAAGTCACTAGAGACTAGAGTGTTGTGTATTAGTCCGTGTTTTTTTTTCACAGCAACCGAGTGCACATTGGTCTCTGACCTCACAGGCAGATAACTCCGTCTTTGCATGTACTTTTATTTCCGTCGATCAGTACTTGACATTCCAAGCCGGACCTCGCTGCTGAGATCATAGTTGCTTGCAGCAGTATGAATTCACATATAAAAATCGACTTTATGTGTAGCCTGGATTTGAACCCACAACCTCTCTATCTCGAGAGCGGAATTTTGCCTCGAGACCAAACAGTTCCCCCTGTTCGACAAACTGCCAAAGGTTCTTCACTGCACGAGTGTACACTAGACCTCTTGTTTTTCGCCGTTTTCCAAGTGAGCCAGACATAGAATCTCACTCCCCAGAGCAGATGGGCGGGGATACAATCTCAGAGTAACTAAGAATACGAATTGAAAAATTCCCTCAGTCTTTGGCAGGATTCGAATCTTACTATCCAGACCTGGCTATTCAGAGCCCGATGCCTTTACCAACAGGCCACCAAGTCCCATCACTCAACTTGAAAATGGTAACGCCATTGCTGATAATCACCCAAACTGAAGTAAGTTTGCGGATATGAAATATGTTAGGAACTAACGAGTACATTACTTCATCATTACAGTTGAACCAGAGACCACTATTCACTACACACATATCAACACCAACTACACACATATCAACACCAACTACACACATATCAACACCAACTACACACATATCAACACCAACTACACACATATCAACACCAACTACACAAATATCAACACCAACTACACACATATCAACACCAACTATACACATATCAACACCAACTACACACATATCAACACCAACTACACACATATCAACACCAACTACACACATATCAACACCAACTACACACATATCAACACCAACTATACACATATCAAAACCAACTACACACATATCAACACCAACTACACACATATCAACACCAACTATACACATATCAACACCAACTACACACATATCAACACCAACTATACACATATCAACACCAACTACACACATATCAACACCAACTATACACATATCAACACCAACTATACACATATCAACACCAACTATACACATATCAACACCAACTACACACATATCAACACCAACTATACACATATCAACACCAACTACACACATATCAACACCAACTATACACATATCAACACCAAATATACACATATCAACACCAACTACACACATATCAACACCAACTACACACATATCAACACCAACTATACACATATCAACACCAACTACACACATATCAACACCAACTACACACATATCAAAACCAACTATACACATATCAACACCAACTACACACATATCAACACCAACTATACACATATCAACACCAACAATACACATATCAACACCAACTACACACATATCAACACCAACTACACACATATCAACACCAACTACACACATATCAACACCAACTACACACATATCAACACCAACTACACACATATCAACACCAACTACACACATATCAACACCAACTACACACATATCAACACCAACTACACACATATCAACACCAACTACACACATATCAACACCAACTACACACATATCAACACCAACTACACACATATCAACACCAACTACACACATATCAACACCAACTACACACATATCAACACCAACTACACACATATCAACACCAACTACACACATATCAACACCAACTATACACATATCAACACCAACTACACACATATCAACACCAACTACACACATATCATCGCTGTAGCACAATTGTCACGTCTTTTGTTGCCATCTGATATCTCTGACCGAGATTTTATAGGACAACAAGAAAGTGCTCCGCCATGACACCTATTGCGACAACGGCAGAAAGAACATCCATTTGTTAACACGTTTCTGTATGTTCCCATACACAGGTTTCTTCGGCTGAACTCACTCCACGACTACTATCTAACTAACTCACTCATAGGCTGACTGACTAACCAACTGACCGCGGGAATGATTAGTTGACTGATTAATTAACTGATTAATTTACTGATTAATTATCTTATCATTTGACTAGCCAATTGACTGATAAAAATGCTCACCTTGTATCAATAACAACCACCGGAAGGAAAACCATCAAGACGTATCCAGACACTGGATTCACGTGTATATGGACGTGCAGCCACAAAGTCAGCAATAAATGCTGGATATGGGATTTTGATACACTATCCAGCTATAATAGCAGAAGAATTTCAGGGGTCTGGAATCCTACCGTAGAACATGTTGTGTAGTCATATTGTAAAGTGTACAGTGGCATAGACCTGATAAATGAAACACATAGTACGGAACCACAAGGTAACTCAAAAATATCTGCAGATATCATTACATGACATTTGACCGAAGCACGTCAGCTGACAGCCTTCTGGATCCATCATACAAAAACTAATTTACTGACTGTTAGATAGGGTAGGCGGATCATGTCAATTGTGTGTGTGTGTGTGTGTGTGTGTGTGTGTGTGTGTGTGTGTATGGTACAGTTAGATAGGGTAGGCGGATCATGTCAATTGTGTGTGTGTGTGTGTGTATGGTACAGTTAGATAGGGTAGGCGGATCATGTCAATTGTGTGTGTGTGTGTGTGTGTGTGTGTATGGTACAGTTAGATAGGGTAGGCGGATCATGTCAATTGTGTGTGTGTGTGTGTGTGTGTGTATATATGGTACAATTTTTAAGGAAGTTGGTGTGTGTGTAAATGATAGCCCATTTAGTTGACCCTGTTCACTTGTAGAGACGGACTGGTTTGAAGAACACTAGAGAGAAACACAATGAATAGGTGGAACTCGCTGGTAACTTGTTCAGATCTTAGGAAGCCGGCTCGAACAGTGCAGCTCTCCATGAATTTATTAAACGTCACATGCTGTATACACAAACATGACAGTATTCTCCATCCAGCCACAGTACAAAGCGTATGTATTTCCTTGAGAAAAAATATTCTAAGAAAGCCGTTACTCAGTTTTCAATCTTCTTCTTCTCCTGCGATCATGGCTCATTCAGACTAGGACTCCGGACTCTATTATGAAGGCAGATGTCTGTTTAAGTGATTCGGTTGCCCCGTAGAGTTTCTCTGCCACGGAGGTGGATGTGGGCCACATTGTTCTCGTCAGGCCTATGTACTGGTGGCAAACCTGTAGAACGTGTTTTGATGTTATGTTATCCAGGGTACAGTGGCATTGGCTGGTAGTTCCTATTTTGAGTTTTGTGAACATGTGGTTTCTCATTCTGTTGTGGTCAATGCGTAGACGAAGTATGATGACTTGATCTCTCCTTGATAGTTGGAAGTACCGTCCCTCTCGTTATACTTTGGGTTTTCTTGTTTTCATTTTTCATGGTACTGGCCTTTTATGGTGGATTTGGCTTTCATCGTAGCTGACCAGATGGTTCTCTTGTGGTAATCTCCCTCCCACCTTATCTTGTTTGTCTGCAAATTCTCTTCCATGTATTTACAGTGTGATGGTATCCACTGGATGAGCACTCTCTGCATGTTGTAGCATTGGTCAAGGGTTGTACTCAGGTCATCTAGTTCGCTGTTCCTGTGTTTCTTTCACATCTGGCAGTGTGCCGGTATCACCGATTTCTTGTACATGTTCAATCTAACTACCTGTTTCAGCCTCAAAGTTACAGCACTCTCCGGGGCAACCAAAAATTTCTACATCATTAATCTAACTACCTGTTCCAGCCTCAAAGTTACAGCACTCTCCGGGGCTGACCAAAAATCTCTACATCATGAATCTAACTACCTGTTCCAGCCTCAAAGTTACATCACTCTCCGGGGCGACCAAACATTTCTACATCATCAATCTAACTAAACTCAGCAGTTCTCAAAGTCCTGTGTTACGCTAAAGTCAACACGAGATCTATATGTCCAACACTGTCTAAATCTAGATGTTATCTGCATACAAGCTAGTGATATCTTATCGTTGGTTCTGTCTTCTCAATCTCTTGATTCGATTGTTCTCTTCGATGTCTCATGAGTCTGTTTGGTCTGATAGAAACTTGGCTTTCTTCCGTTGTCACGTGACTACCTCGACTTGCACGAGCTATTCTTGAACTGTAAGCTGCAAACTATTCTCTAATGTCCTTCAAGTTATAAAGTTACTCTCCCCCTTGTAGTGTACTCTCTTAGTTTCTATTGTTGTCCATACTAAGCTAAACTCACGGATAGGTAGAAAACACTAATGGCAATATAGCGGAAGACAATAAGAGATTAATTGTATGGTGAGGACTTGGAGCTTCCAGCAAATGATGGCCAGATACGAAGTAGGTACTCCACAAGGCGTACTGAATAAGGCAAGGTAGGTTTCATAAACCATATTTCGTGATAACTATGTTTAACTTTTACTTTCTTTCACATTAAGATCGATCTCATTCTAAATCACGTAACTTACTGTTTTCTTGCTTTCTAAATTCTGTAAGACAAGAAACGTAATTTTATATTTGAATACACATTATTGAAGAATTATATTTTTTGTTGATATGAAAAAGAAAAGTGGCCATTTCCCATCTTTCCAACTATCCTGTCTCATCATCCTTTGTACTCATGTTTCTGTTGCCAATATGTATTTCTATGCTTTGTAATATTTTACTATGTTTATTTACAATACTTCCATATAAAACCCTCACGATTCTCTTCATAAATGCATCTTTGAATGATTGTACGACTTTGTGGTACTAACATTATTGCTTTTATTAACGACAATCTCATTAATAAAATTATCATATTATCTCAGTCCAAACTTGAAGACACAATTGGAATAAAGAAATAAGACAACAGTTAGGGATAACCTGGAATATAATGTATACAGAAACAACGCGTTTTATTTTTAAGATTTAGTAATAAGAAGATGTGTGTGTGTGTATGGTACTATTTTTTAAGGAAGTGTGTGTGTGTGTGTAAATGATAGCCCATTTAGTTGACCCTGTTCATTTGTAGAGACGGACTGGTTTGAAGAACACTAGAGAGAAACACAATGAATAGGTAGAACTCGCTGGTAACTTGTTCAGATCTTAGGAAGCCGGCTCGAACAGTGCAGCTCTCCATGAATTTATTAAACGTCGCATGTTGTATACACAAACATGACAGTATTCTCCATCCAACCACAGTACAAAGCGTATGTATTTCCTTGAGAAATAATATTCTTAGAAAGCCGTTACTCAGTGTTCAATCTTCTTCTTCTCCTGCGATCATGGCTCATTCAGACTAGGACTCCGGACTCTATTCTGAAGGCAGCTGAAGTTGTTCCGGTGTCATGGCGGGTTCGTGTAGTCGATTTTTATAATTCGGCAATTGCTGATATATTTAAATGATTTACGCGACAGTCTAGTTGTGAAATTATGTGTTGCTATTCTCCCGTTTGGTGTATGTTTTACTTCTGACGTGGGGATGGACTGTGATTGCCGATATTTAAGTGGAATATGATTTATTCTCCTTTGTGTCGTGTGTTCGCGGTTCGATAAGCAAGCACATGGTTCGACAAAATGTCGCCGGCAAACCGGGTATGTTCAACCCTTATGTGAAAAGTCTGTGACGGTGGATGGAGGCGGAGGAATCAAGAATGATCAACGGCCCAGAAAGCAAAAACAGCAAAGTGTGTGGTACACAAGAGGCATGTTCAGAACACGAAAGACGAACATGGCTGACCACCGTGAAAGAGATTGAAGCCTCATCACGTACTAGTCCAGAGGAAGCCATGGAGAGTCGGAGAAATTCGAACTTATGTCGGAGGAAAGATCTTAAAATAAGTACTTGGAATGTTAGGACTCTATATCAACAAGGGAAATTTGAAAATCTGATTCAAGAAACAGAACGAATAAATATAGATATTTTAGGCATATCAGAGACTAGATGGAAAGAATGTGGGTACATTGAAGACGAAAAATATACATTTATATACTCAGGAAACACAACGGAATATTAAAGAGGGGTAGGAATACTGATAAAAAGAGAGCTACAAAAATATATAAGTACCCACTGGACATACAGTGATAGGATTATACTACTCAAGTTGAAAGCAAAACCATTCGACATAGCAATAATACAGACATATGCACCTACTCAAGACTACATAGATGAACAAATAGAGGCATACTATGAAGACCTAAATAAAGTTATGAAGCAAGTGAAATCTTCAGACATCTTGATTGTAATGGGTGACATGAACGCTAAAGTAGGAAAAGGTAGATATAAGACAATTATAGGAAATCATGGTTTAGGAGAAAGAAATGACAGAGGAGAAAGATTAATACAATTGTGTGAAGAAAACAGGCTGATAATATGTAAAACGTACTTTGAGCAAGAGAAAAGGAAACTATACACATGGAAAAGCCCTGGAGATAGGAAGAGGAATCAAATAGATTACATAATGATAAAAGAAAGGTTCCGTAACAGCGTAAAGAAAGCCAAAACCTACGCAGGAGCAGATAGTAATTCTGATCACAATCCTGTAATGATTAAAATGAAAATCAAACTAAAGAGAAACAAGCAAAAATCTAATTCATCAACAAATCCACTCGATATAACAGCTTTAAATCAAAAAGATATTAAAGATACCTATACAATACAAGTAAAGAACACATACCAGAAGCTGCTAGAGGAAGGAATTGAACAATACAGAAGAGAAAATCCTGATTAAAAAGTAACAACCAAATGGCAATGCATGAAGAAAAGCATACAAAAAGCCTGCGACACCTTACCCAAAAGAGAAAAGAACAAAAAACAAAAATGGATAACTAACACCATCTTAGAAAAAATGGAAGAAAGGAGACAAGCGAAGAACACTGCCCAATACAATAAAATAGATAATGAGATACGCAAAATGTTCAAAAAGGCAAAAGAAGACTGGCTCAGCCAAAAATTTATAGAAATAGAAACTATGGAAAGCAAACAAGGCCTAAGAGGAATGCACACAGAAATAAAGAGAATGACTAATAAAAATAAAAAAAGCCACAGAAGGTGGATGCATTGCAGACAAAAAAGGAAAAATGCTAACAGACAATAAGGATATCATAGATAGATGGCAGGAATATATAACAGAACTATTTCATGATCAAAGGGACAAGAAACCAGTTATAAAATGTACATCAGGCTATAAAATCTTAAAATCTGAGGTGGAAAAAGCTATGAAAACAATGAAAAGGGGAAAAGCAGAAGGACCTGAAAGCATACAGATAGAGATGATACAGGCACTTGAAGATTTTGGCATTGGAGTGATTACAGACATATGCAACGACATATACCACACAGGATACATACCAAATGAACTAAAAACATCAACTTTCATTGCATTGCCTAAAAGAATGGTGCAGTTGAATGCAGTGACTTTAGAACAATAAGCCTAATGAGCCATGTTACAAAAATCTTGCTAAAAGTTATACAAGGAAGGATTCAGAATAAAATCAATACTGAATTAGATGAGCAGCAATTTGGATTTAGGAAAAATAGCGGGACAAAAGAAGTCATATTCTGCATGAGAACATTAATCGAAAAATACACAGAAGTAAACAAACCAATATATGCCTGCTTCATAGACTACACCAAAGCTTTTGATAGAGTACACCACAAACAACTTATAGAATGCCTAAAAGAGATACACCTAGATGACATGGATATACGACTAATATGCAATCTATACTGGGAGCAAACAGCAATAATAAAATATAACAAAGAGAACTCTACACCCATTGATATAAAAATAGGAGTAAGACAAGGATGCATCCTATCACCAAGCTTGTTCAATCTATACACTGAGCAAATCTTTAAAAGCATCATAGAGATGCCAGGCCTACAAATTAATGGAAAGATAATCAATAACCTAAGATATGCTGACGATACTGTACTACTAGAAGATAATCCTAAAGACCTACAACAATTACTTAATGAAATAAACACGACAAGCAAAAAATATGGACTAGATATGAATATCAAAAAGACTAAAACTATGATCATAAACAAAGAAAATACTCAAAACCCACAAGTGGATATCAAAATTGAAGGAATAGACCTTGAGACAGTTCAGAACTATAACTACCTTGGACAGACTATAACCAGTGATGGAAAATGTACAACTGAAATAAACAAAAGAATAGGAATGGCGAAAAGTAATTTTAATGTCATGAAGGACATACTAACATCAAAACAAATAACACCAGAGCTAAAACTAAGAATAGCAAAATGTTACATCTTCTCAATATTCCTATATGGTGCAGAAACATGGACATTAGACAAGAAAACAGAACAGAGAATTGAAGCCTTTGAAATGTGGATATTTAGAAGAATAGGTAGAATTGGATGGAAGGAAAAGAAAACAAACGACGAAGTCTTAAAACAACTAAAAATGAAAAGAGAACTTCTGAACACAATTAGAACAAGACAAATGCGATTCTTATGCCATGTTAAAAGACACAACAGCCTACTGAAAGTGATCCTGGAGGGGAAAATACAAGGTAAAAGAGGTAGAGACAGGCCAAGATTAACATGGGCGAGTAACATCAAAAGATGGACAAATAAACCGATGACAACCTGCACCATCAAAGCAAGAGAAAGAGCAGAATGGCGCTCCATGGTAGCGAACCTTCGTTGCGGAGACGGCACTCAATGATGATGATGATGAATAAGAAGAAAGAAATAACTAAAAGAAATCCAAACCGTTATCAAGAAACGGTATCAGTGAAACGAAACTGACGAACTAGAAAAGAATGACTAAGCCGTCTGTTAGAAACACTAGGAATTTAGACAGCAGGACAGCTGACCTGAAGAACAATCCATCCAAAGAACAGAACAGCTGACCTGAAGAACAATCCATCCAAAGAACAGAACAGCTGATCTAAAGAACAATCCATCTAAAGAACAGAACATCTGACCTGAAGAACAATCCATCAAAGAACGAAACAGCAGCAAACAGTCTCTCCCCTCGACGCTGAAAGCAAAATAAGAAATATCATTATAAAAAAAAGTTGACGAGACAAGTTACAACAGATACAAAAAATGTATTTAAAAAAGTGTTTTACTGCATTAATGATGTTTCACCTCACCTTTTAATGTGTCTGCAGTAGTGATGCATTATAGCGTTTTCGGAGAATATCTGACTGGCATGCACTTGATGTTAATGACTGGTCTAAATAGACGTGACTCTCTTATTTTATGATTTACACATTCGGAAATTGGAAGGCAACAAACAGTAGCCGAAAATGAAAGTCCGTCTAGCACATTTATGAGAACATGTGTGTCCCTTTCATAAACTTCATGTCATCGTATGCTAACGATGTCACATAGCTGATGTTGGTGAGTCTGGAATACATTTAGTGGACAGGTTTTCTGGAACACCTTCGAGATCTTCAAAAGAATACTGGCACTCCAGTGGCGTCCCACTTCACTTTCTCTGGTTACAAAGGTCTCCTCTACTAGATCGCACTGTAATACTTCGACTGTCTCCTATATCTCTTACCCCACTCTGTGACATCTCAATCGTTGATCCTCTCAAGTACCTGGTATTTTTCTGGTCTGTTCTTTGCGCTTTGTGTATACACACGGACCTGTGTGTGGGAGCTTCTGGTTATTCGTGTTGAGTACGCACACTTTGGCGCACGCACACGTAACACATGCGTGTTCTGTGACGTTCATTTTCCTTCCGCCCACAACACACTTTGCAGCGAAGGCCCTCCTTGTTTTGACCTTTCCACATGATTGCCTGATGGGAAAGTCTTTTCTCATTCATTCTAAACATATGTCAGATGTATATCAAACATCCTATTCTTATAAAGCTCTACACGTTTTCTTGTATATTCGTCTCTTATCTGTTCGTTTGAAATGTATTATTTCCATCTTATGTTTGGGATCCTCGAAGACATTTGCCTATTGACCAAATTTTGCTCTAATTGAATGGGAGTCAAGTACATTATCTTTTACAACATTATGAGTAAATACAAGTTTTAGATTCTTTGAGCTTTCTTTCATTCTCCCTTTTTTTTTTTCTTTTTTTTTCTTACTTTTTTTTTTTTTCTTTCTTTCTTTCTTTCTTTCTTTCTTTCTTTCTTTTTCTTTCTTTCTTTCTTTCTTTCTTTCTTTCTTTCTTTCTTTCTTTCTTTCTTTCTTTCTTTCTTTCTTTCTTTCTTTCTTTCTTTCTTTCTTTATTTATTTATTCATTATTTTTCTTCAGTATAACATCTTTCCTTATATTCTATTTGACAGAAAAGAGGATACATACTTCATCTTAAAAATGTCACAGCCAGGATTAAAAAACACATCATCATCATCATAAAAAACACATCATCATCATCATAAAAAACACACCATCATTATCATAAAAATACACATCATCATCATCATCATTAAAAAAAGACAACTAGATTTATCACTCTGAATAAAACACTGTTTTTGCTCGCTTACTTTACAGCTGACTGATTATTGTTTGTTTCATTGTTGACGCGAGACAAGTAAGGAAACACTTAAGTCTGATACACCATTTTACCATTGATCAGTACACATTTCTAAACATTTGTATGGCAACATATACGATGACTGCTATCTGACCAAACATTCTAGTTGACAGAACTTACAGTTTTAAGGATCTCCAATTCCTAAAGGAGGGAAAAAGGGATATTTTTGTAGAAAGACATAGTTTACAAATAAAATAGTTATACATTGAACAACAAAGAACATATAATGGAATATAACGCTCCAAGTAAATTATATATATATATATATATATATATATATATAGTCATTGCAGAAGTAAAATATGTGGAAGGTCACCTTTGTCTACGTCCCAGGACATGTAAGGGGAAATAATAGAGCGGACAGATTGGCTAGTTGTGCTATCGTTGAGGATGGTCAACAAATGAATCGGTGACACATAATCACTGACCTCCGAGGTGTGGGAAGGGCACAGGACTTCGACAACTATGAGTCCACCTCACTCCTTCGGATGAAAAAGATGGGAGTTAAAATGGCACAGCCAGAAATGAGAAACTTAGTGGGTGTGTAAGAAGATTAATCAACTAACACAGAACTGGAGTCGTCAGTCGCTGGGCACTGTGATACTTGCTGAGGAGAGGATCTGAGCACCTATGGACATGTTCGGAGTGCAATGATGATGACCCGCAAATAAATCTATAACACAATATACACATATATAAATATATACATATACATATATATATATATACATACATATATATATATATATATTTATATATACCGAAAGAGGAGTAAGTATCATCTTGGATGCAGAAAGTGCAAGAACAGCGAAAGGCTTTTACCCAATATCTGAGAGAGTGAAATTTTAGTGAAATTGAATGGAAAGCCAATAGACATACATCGTATACAAGTTTATTTCATGCACCAACAGCAGTCTAGAGGAAACACTTTATACATTTTACAACGAGTTAAATGAGGCACTCTGATATTGCAAACCACATTAAAACACCACAGTTCTAGGGGATTTTAACGCAAAAGTAGGAAAGGAAAGAGTGGAGGAAGTAGTTGGTCATTACGGCTTGGGCGAAAGGAATGAAAGAGGTGACAAACGTATTGATTGGGCAAGAATGCACAACATGATGATAAGAAACACCTGATTTAAGCAACATCCACGATGTCTGGGGACATGGAAATGCCCAGGAGACAACACACGTAATCAAATTGATTACATAATGATAAACAATAGATTTAGAAACAGTCTGGTGTGTGTGAAAACTAGACCAGAGGCAGATTGCAATAGTGATCATGCACCAGTTGCGGGAAAGCTTAGAGTAAAATTACAAACAACAAAATGAGCATCAGTATCATCAAGTTAAATTTAGATTTACTAAAATCAGACAAGAAGCTGCAAGACAAATATAACATCACAATTCACAACCGGTACAATGCAATAGAGAAGATACAAAGCATTGATGAACAGTGGGAAACGCTAAAAGAATCAATGCAACAAATATCAAAAGAGTTCATACAACCAGTGAGGACAAATTCAAGAAAGAAATTGATGGCGGATGACATTTTGCAGCTTATGGATACAAGAAGAAGAAATAAAGATGAGTATAAGAGATTAAATAAAGAAATTGTAATAAAATGCAATGAAGCAAAAGAAGCGTGGCTAAAAAAGAGATGCAAAGAGATTGAAATGAAGCAAAAAGGAGATGCTAAAGCTATATACAAACAAATTGAAGAAATTACAGGAAGAAAAACGCAATCAAAAACTGGATGTTTAAGATCAAAGGAAGGAGAACTTGATTGAACAAGAAAACGTAAGGGAACGATGGACAGAATACATTAAAGATCTTTATAGTGATGAAAGAAGAGAAGTAAATATTAAGGATAATGGAGAAGGACCAGAAATACTCAGAGAAGAAGCGGAAGACCCATTGCACATTATGAAAGCAGGCAAAGCTCCTGGACCAGATAAAATAACTAAAGAAGAGATTGAAGCCATGGGTGATTTTGGAATAGAAATAATAACAAAAATATTGAATGATATCTACAACATCGGATATATTCAAGACGACCTGCTCAAATCAATATTCATAGCCCTACCAAAGAAATCGGGTGCGATTGAATGCGATGATCATCGCACAATAAGCCTTATGAGTCACATGACTCAGATTATACTAAGAATCATCATGCGAAGAGTGCGAAACAAAATCACTCCAGAAATTAGCGATGAACAGTGTGGTTTTGTTGGAAGTAAAGGAACGAGCAATACCATATATATCAAAAGATTTTTAGTAGAAAGAGCCATAGAAGTGAAAACATATCTATACCTATGTTTCATAGATTACACCAAGGCATTTGACAAAGTAAAGCACCATGAAATAATCAACATTTTATAAAGCATAAACGTAGACAGCAAAGATCTAAGAATAATAAAGAACATGTACTGGCAAAAACAGCGGCCATAAGAACTGGAAACCAATTGGGAATGTTTCAACAAATAAAACAGGGTGTTAGACAAGGTTGTGTGCTGTCACCAGATTTGTTTAATATTTATAGTGAGATTATTTTATGATCCATAAGGGGCATGCCTGGAATAACAATTGGAGGCCATAATATAAATAATCTAAGGTATGCTAATGATACAGTATTAATCGCTAAGAGTGAAAATGAGTTAAAGAAATGTTGCAAATTATAGTGAAAGAAAGCAGAAATAAAGGACCAGCCTTAATAGCAAAAAGACAGAAGTGATGTTAACAACAAAGAAAAATACATCACCTCAGTGCAAAATAAAGACAAGTGGAACAATATTAAAACAGGTAAATGAATTTAAATATTTGGGAACTTTGTTAACCTCAGACGGAAGATGTACAAAAGAGGTGAGATGTAGAATGGCTCAGGTAAAAGCAGCTTTCCAAAAAAATTGGAAGATACTATGCAATTATTTTTTGACAATAGAAACAAGAAAAAGAGTTCTTATATGGTATGTAGAGCCAGTCTTAGCATATGGATGTGAATCATGGACAACATACAAGAAAATTACTGAAGTACGTAGAAATGTGGTTTTACAGAAGAATATTGAAAATACCACGAACAGCTAAGAAGAGTAATGCAATTGTTCTGAAAGAAGTCAAAGCAAAAAGAGAGCTAATTTCCAGTATTAGGAAGAAACAACCATCACTTTTTGGCCATGAGAGAACAACTGGAATATATTGTAACAACTGGGAAAATTGAAAGACGAAGAGATAGAGGGAATAAAAGTGAAAAATTACCAGACAGCTTAAGAGAATGGCTTGGCAGAAGGTCATCAAAATAAATAATAAATAACTGTAGAGATCGAAAGTTGTGGAGGGACATGATACCTACGTCAGTAGGCCCGGTACTTGATGATTATATATATATATATATATATATATATATATATATATATATATATTTTATATATATATATATATATATATATATATATATATATATATATATATATATATATACAATCATAAATACATAGTTTATTCGTGGTCACATATCTTACCTTTTTATTTAAGTTGAGCAAATTTCTCACAAGTGTCTAGATGAAATAGCCACAAAGTTCAATTAAATTTATTAAATTAATTCTCCCCTTCCTAATTATGTTGCTTGTTTGAACTGAATTATTCAACTTAGATTCGTGAAAAACGATGTTACCAAAGACAAAATTGTGTTTCAGTTCAGCATATCATATAATTTTTAAGACTGTAGTTTGCACAAAATGGAATTAAATATTGGTATGATTTTGGGAATTGAGAAGTGGAACCAATCTTGTTTAATGATATCTGAACTTTGCCACGCCCCAGAAGATTCACACCATTCGAATCTATCAATCGAGCTAGCACTGTGATTCGGGTAAAGAATGCCACTCTAAAGGCTTTCTCTGACAGTGGCGGCGTAGTGTTCCAGTATAATGATATATCATACCCTAATGTTTCTGTAAACACTATTGTAGACACCACACAAACGCCAATGGCACACATTAAGATTGAGTTCTCACAATTTCGCAGGCCGACAGTGCACTGACGGTGTGTGAGGTGCAAACATTTACAGAAACCTATTGTCTAGATGGGCATTCTCGGTCATTTTATGAAATATGTAGTGGGTGTTGCAAAGGCTGCAGCGTCATCATCGGTACGTGTCACTGCCACTGTTCACATGGGATCTATGGACACGACTGCTTCAGGTCTTGTATCAGTGTCTGTCCTTTATGTGAGAAAAAATCCAGAAAATGCCTAAAATGTAAACATCATGGCTATACCTGTAATGACACTTGTCCCGATGGTAATTTTGGACTACAGTGCGAACAGACGTGCTCTGATGGCTGTGACATCATATGTGACCAGGAAAATGCAGACTGTACGTACAAGAAACGTACTACGGATCAGACTGCACTCTCAAATGTCCGGACAACTGTTTCAACGACAAATGTGAACAGTTAACCGGGAACTGTACATGCAAGGGAACGTTCTACAGGTCAGACTGCACTCTCAAATCTCCGGACAACTGTTTGAACGGAACCCGTGAACAGTTAACCGGGGCCTGCGTCTCGTATGTCGATGATTCCCACGTTAAGAAGAGTCTGCCGACTACAACAAACCCAAACATATGGATACTTTTCGCGATCACCGCTTTTCTATCTCCTCTTCTGCTTCTCTTGAATTGAGCCATTGCTCAATTCTCAGTGTATATTCGTGCTAGTCGTAGCTAATATCTTAGTGGGTGTCTGCGATAGCCATGGCTGATATCTTGGTGGGTGTATGTGCTGGCCATGGCTCATATCTTAGTGTCTGTCTGGGCTGGCCATGAATCATATCTTAGTGTGTGTCTGTGCTAGCCATGGCTCATATCTTAATGTGTTTCTGTGCTAGACATGGTTCATATCTTGGTGTGTTTCCGTGAAGCCATGTCTCATATCTTAATGTGTTTCTATGCTAGAGATGGTTCGTATCTTGGTGTGTTTCTGTGATAGCCGTGACTCATATCTTAGCGTGTGTGTGTGTGTGTGTGTGCTAACTATGGCTCATATCATGGTGTGTGTCATGTTAGTCATATCTCATATCTTGGTGTGTCCGTGTTAATCTTGTCTCATATCTATATGTGTGTCTGTGTTTAGTCATATCTCATATCTTAGTGTGTATCTGTGTTAGTCATGTGCCATATCTTTGTGTGTGCATGTCTGAGTTAGTAATATATCATATCTTTGTGTGCATTTATATGTTAGGCATGTGTCCTATCTTCGTGTGTGCATATCTATATTAGTCATATCTCATATCTTTGTGTGCATGTCTATGTTAGTCATGTGTCATATCTTTGCGTGTATGTCTGTGTTAGTCATACCTCATATCTTGATGTGTGTCAGTGTTATTCATGCCTCCTATCGCTGTGTGCATGTCTGTGTTAGTAACATCTCATAGATGTGTGTGTGTGCATGTCTGTGTTAGTAACATCTCATAGCTGTGTGTGTGTGCATGTCTGTGTTAGTAACATCTCATAGTTGTGTGTGTGCATGTCTGTGTTAGTAACATCTCATAGCTGTGTGTGTGTGCATGTCTGTGTTAGTCAACTCTAGTGACTCGGGAAGATGGTGCTCGCAAACCTTGGAGGGCCGACCATCTAAGGGCAGAATCCCCCTACAGAAAAGACAATCTGCTGCCTTACAGGAAGATTGGGGACAGTCAAAGGCTAAGGAAAGCAAACCTGAATAAAATGCTGGCTGACATCGGATGCACTTGGCCACTGGCGCAGAACACAGTGCAACATTTTAACGGGTGCTCAATCAGAGTGGATTTGGCAGACTCTAATTGCGATGTTCTGTCTCTGGGGCGATAAACACACTTAACCTGACAGCTGACTTCATGTCAGAGTCTGGAATCCTACTCTGATTGAGGTGTGATTGCAGAGAGAGAGAGAGAGAGTGAGAGAGAGAGAGAGAGAGAGAGAGAGAGAGAGAGAAACTACAAATAGCAAAATGTTTTATCTTCTCAACATTCCTATATGGTGCAGAAACATGGCCAGTAAACAAGAAAACAAAACAGAAGATTGAAGTCTTTGAAATGTGGATTTATAGAAGAATAGGAAGATTTGGATGAAAAGAAAAAGACAACAAATGATGAATTCTTAAAACAGCTAAAAGTGAAATGAGAACTACTAAACACAATACAAGAAAGACAAATGGATTGTTGGGGCATGTTAAAATACACAACAGCAGCACAGAACAACACTAACATGGACGAATAACGTCAAAAGATGGACAATTCAGCCTAAGTCACCCTGCACCTTCAAGGTTAGAGATAGAGCGGAATGGTGCCCCATGGTAGCCAACCTTCGGTGCGGAGATGGAACTTAATGATGATGATGACTAAAATAATTTTGGTAAGTATTTTTTTTTAATTTGAATAAAGAGGAAAATGAAGGTTGAAAAATTGACTCGACCACAAAACGATGACACATAATAATATAAACACATTTTTAAAAAATTGAAATGTGGTTAAATTATATTTCACGGCAGTTGTAGTCTTTTATGTTATCCATAGGGAACTAGCGGTAACCACGTTTTCCAGTGGAAATCATGACACTAGGACATGAAACACTTTCCCCACTTTATATTGGATTCATAGATTACGAAATGGCATTTGATAGTTTAGACAGAAGAATGCTTTGGAAGTTGCTGAGTCATTACGGAATCCCTATACAGTTTATTAACCTGATAAAAACAATGTATGATGGAACGAAATGTAGTATGGTGCATGAAGGACAACTTACAGACGCATTTGAAATAAGAACAGGAGTTAGGCAGGGATGCCTTCTGTCTCCATTTCTCTTTCTACTGGCCATAGATTGGATTATGAAAATAACTCAAAACAACAGAAATGAAATCCAGTGGTCACTGACCAAACAACTTGATGATTTAGACTTTGCTGATGACATAGCTCTCCTATCACACAGCCATCAACAGATGCAGGATAAAATGAACATACTTGATGAGAGATCACAACAGCTAGGACTGAAGATTAACAGAGATAAGACCAAAATTATGAGAATTAATACAGTTGGCAATAACCAAATAAAACTAGGAGAAATACCTCTATTAGATGTACAATCTTACATATCTGGGTAGTAATATAGATAAAGAGGGAGGAACAGAAAATGATACGAAAATAAGGATATCAAAAGCAAGAGGAGCTTTCATTGCACTGGGAAACATATGGAAATCCAAATAATTTAGGTTAAATACAAAAATAAAAAAAATTCTACTCAAATGTTAAGGCGGTCCTATTATATGGCTGTGAAACATGGAGAACAACAAAATTGACAATCACGAAGATACAGACTTTCATTAATGGATGCTTACGAAGAATAAGAGGATGGAAATGGCAGGATAAAATCTCGAACATAGAATTATGGAAATGTACCAGTAAAACACCAGTGGATAAAGAGATACAGCGAAGACGATGGCGCTGGATAGGACACACGCTACGGAAGCCAACTGAGAGTATTGCACAACAGGCCCTTTTTTGGAATCCCCAGGGCAAAAGACAAAGAGGAAGACCAAGGAATTCTTGGAGAAGACAGATGGAAGCAGAGATGAAGATGATGGGGAAGACATGGAATGATCTTGAAAGAATGGCAAAAAACAGAACGAATTGGAAAGTCTTTGTTGAAGACCTATGCTCCACTGGGAGCTAAAAATGTAGAAGAAGAAGGACATGAAACTCATAAAAAACACGAACAAACTGAGGTAACATGTATAAATCTATTGTCTTCCCGAGACATGGCTATTAAAATGAAATGGACATATCGCATGGTAAACCGCTCTTCTATACAATAAGCTACGGTAAGACTTCGAAAAAAAAAAACAGACACCGACGAATTATTTAGACGTTTCGCAATAGACGCAAAGATCGTATGTTGAAAAGTTTAGGACATGCTACTGTAAAGTGCTGAGCGTTAATGGGAAGGGAGATTTAAATATGGTTGCCAAATACTGAAGAGGAGATGACGTCTTCTTAGCGATCAACTTGTTCATGCATTTAGATAGTTAAAATAGCGTTGTCCGTGAGATAAGCACCGGTCATCATAGTTTGTCACATTTGACATTCTGTGATGTCTCGAGCGTGATGAGTCACATTTGACATTATGTGATGCCTGGAGCGTGATGATTCACATTTGACATTATGTGATGTCTGGAGCGTGATGAGTCACATTTGACATTATGTGATGTCTGGAGCGTGAAGAGTCACATTTGACATTCTGTGATGTCTGGAGCGTGATGAGTCACATTTGACATTATGTGATGTCTGAAGCGTGATGAGTCACATTTGACATTATGTGATGTCTGGAGCGTCATGAATCACATTTGATATTCTGTGATTTTTGGAGCGTGATGAGTCACATTTGACATTCTGTGATGTCTGGAGCGTGATGAGTCACATTTGACATTATGTGATGTCTGGAGCGTCATGAATCACATTTGATATTCTGTGATTTTTGGAGCGTGATGAATCACATTTGACATTATCTGATGTCTGAAGCGTGATGAGTCACATTTGACATTATGTGATGTCTGGAGCGTGATGAGTCACATTTGACATTATGTGATGTCTGGAGCGTGATGAGTCACATTTGACATTCTGTGATGTCTGGAGCGTGATGAGTCACATTTGACATTATGTGATGTCTGGAGCGTCATGAATCACATTTGATATTCAGTGATTTTTGGAGCGTGATGAGTCACATTTGACATTCTGTGATGTCTGGAGCGTGATGAGTCACATTTGACATTATGTGATGTCTGGAGCGTCATGAAACACATTTGATATTCTGTGATTTTTGGAGCGTGATGAGTCACATTTGACATTCTGTGATGTCTGGAGCGTGATGAGTCACATTTGACATTCTGTGATGTCTGGAGCGTCCTGAATCACATTTGATATTCTGTGATTTTTGGAGCGTGATGAATCACATTTGACGTTATCTGATGTCTGAAGCGTGATGAGTCACATTTGATATTATGTGATGTCTAGAGCGTCATGAATCACATTTGATATTCTGTGATGTAAGGAGCGTGTTGAGTCACATTTGATATTGTGTGATATCTGGAGCGTCATGAGTCACGTAGAGCAACCAATGATGTATGGAGAGTGATAAGTTACATTTGTGATTCTGTGATGTCTGGAGGGTGATGAGTCACATTTGGCATTACGTAATGTCTGGTGAATGATGAGTCACATTTGACATTCTGTGATGTCCAATTAGATCAATTAATCAAGTCATGTTTCAATACAATATCTTTTATTTTTTTCTGAATTCGATATAAGAAATTGAGCATTTAAGCATTTTTGACCGTGACGGTTGATTAGAATGACAAATTGTGTGTTCTGCCTTTCATATTTTGTTTCTTACTCATTCCAACAGAAATATATATTATATTTGTAAATGAGCAAAGCAAAAAGTATGGACTAGATATTAATATCAGACTAAAACTATGATCATAAACAAAGAAAATACTCAAAACCCACAAGTGGATATCAAAATAGAAGGAATAGACCTGGAGACAGTTCACAACTACAACTACCTTGGACATACTATAACCAGTGATGAAAAATATAAACATGTGCATTATCTTGGGATGTACGAGAGATACTCCCTGTGTAGCAATGAGGTATCTTCTTGACTTTCAAATCATGGATGACAGAATCAAGATCAGGAGAACACGAGCATACCTGAAGATTAGTACAGATAAAGAGCATGCATTGCACCACGTGCTCAACACAGGGAAAGGTGCCATGCTAGAAAGAGGCAAATAATGGGTGGGCCGAGCAGAAGATGTCATCAAACAGGTCTGCGGGCTTACCAATATCAGTGTTGTTGTACCGGTGGATAAGTCAAGTAATGGATACCGGTGTCTAAGTCATTAAAGGGGACTTTCTCTTGTATTGTCACACTCGACAGGAAAAGTAGGGAACAGAATCCGGTCGTGGTTAATGCTGAGGGCAACGGTCTCATCTGCGATAACACCGATGAGAAAGATGCAGTCATCTTTACAGACGGATCTGTAAGACGACACCAACGAAGTGCATGGACATTTACAGCCCGCTCGGCAGGCAGAATAGTCAAGAAAGACAGTGGTGCATACGTCATGACCACGAGTAGCATGACAATGGAGGCGATGGCAGTTACCAAGGCATTCAAATGGTTAGAGTCACAAGACTACAACCACACATGTCTACTGAGTGATTCGATGAGCATGATAAAAAAAAAGTGGAGGAGGGCTCTGTACGCATGCAATGGGTAGAGTCTTTGCAGAAATCCAAAATACGTAAGGTCAACTTTGTCTATGTCCCTGGACATGCGGGAGTACGGGGAAATGTAAGAGCGGACAGGTTGGCTAGCTGCGCTGTCGTTGAGGACGGGCAACCAATGGATCTGGCGGACATCATCAATGCCCTCCGAGATGTAGGGAGAGCACAGATCCACGTCACTTCTTTGGATGATGGGAATGGGAGTTAAGATGGGCACAGCCAGAAATGAGAAACTTGGTGGCCGTGTAAGAAGACTTATCAACCAACATAGAACTGGAGTCGTCAGTCGCTGGACACTGAGGGAATAGCTGAGGAGGGGATCTGAGCACCTATGGACATGTTCGGAGTGCAATGATGATGACCCGCAAATAACTCAATAACTCAATGTACAACTGAAATAATCAAAGGAAGGGGAATGACAAAAAGTAATTATAATGTCATGAAGAACATACTAATATCAAAACAAATAAAACAAGGGCTAAAACTAAGAATAGCAAAATGTTACATCTTCTCAATATTCCTATATGGTGCATAAACATGGACATTAGACAAGAAAACAGAACAGAGAATTTAAGCCTTTGAAATGTGGATGTATAGAAGAATATGTAGAATTGGATGGAAGGAACAGAAAACAAACGATGAAGTTTTAAAACAACTAAAAATAAAAAGAGAACTACTAAGCACATTTCAAACAAGACAAATACGATTTTTGGGCCATGTTAAAAGACACGACAGTCTACTAAAAGTAATCCTGGAGGGGAAAATACAAAGTAACAGAGGCAGAGGCAGACCAAGCCTAACATGGACGAGTAACATCAAAAGATGGACATATCAGCCTATGGCAACCTGCACCATAAAAGCAAGAGACAGGAAAATGGCGCTCCATGGTAGCCAAACTTCGTTGCGGAGACGGCACTCGATGATGATGATGATATCAGCAAAGATTGTTTCTTTGTGGTGTTGATAATAAGTTTTACTTGAATTTTCTTTTTTTTTCACTTACATAGAATCTGACTCTCTACAGAATGACATCATTACTCCTGAAACCTGTGCACGGTTTCGAATTTGTCTGTAAAATCCCATGTCTATGACCATCAACGATCTTCTTGTCTGTTGCTCAGGTGTCCAGGCTTCAGTTCAGCATATCAAGCCTGGCTCCACATAACACCAAGGGACTATTGTTTCTTGTCTCCGTTGAGAAAATGAGTTCATTCATTGAATCAAAGTGAAGTCAACGAATGAGTTTTACTACATTCGAATCTACAGCTTATCACTGGAAGTTAGCTCTCTATTTGCTTTGGCCACTTTCAGAAAGCTTCCATTACTCTTTTTAGCTGTCCATGGTATTCTCAATGTTCTTCGGTAAAACCACATGTCTACAGCCTACAGTGATTTTATTGTCTCTTTTTCTATTGTTCATGATTCACATCCAAATGTTAAGACTGGCTCTACATAACATTAAAAAGCATTTTTCTTGTTCTATTGTCAAAAATGGATTGCATAGTATCTTCCTCATTTTTGAAAGCTTCCTTTGCCTGAGCCAATCTGCATCTTACCACTGTTGTACATCTTCCGTCGGAGGTTAACAAAGTTCCCAATATGTATATAACTAAAGCAGACGTACACATCTAAGTATTACTTTTTAAAATATTATCTAAGTATTGCTATAAGAGACTATTGTTTATCCTACACTTTGCTAGCAACGTTAAACGCTACATTATATAGTGTCAGTACGATTGACAATTTGTAACCTTGAAATGTGATCAGGTTCACTTTGTAATGACAGAAAACACAGTAGAGTGATCTCGTTAGAAGATGTTAGTAAATATCAGTTCATTGTTTGAGCGCACTAGAGGACAGAAGCAAGATCAACCAAATCCACACATTTATCAACAAACGCTAGGTCAACAAAGTATAGAGGCGGCCAACTGGAAATTGTGCTCGTGGTTGGAAATAAAAGACACACCCTTGATTGACTTAGTCTCTGGTGGAAATGGGTACCAGGGTTGCATTCTGGGAAGGTGAGGAATGGGGCTTCGCTAGTGAGTTACAATGCTTGAGGCGACACTATACAGCAGTCTCCGAACACTTCTGGACAGACTGCCTAGCATATATGGGCAACAACCTGCGTGCTAAGAGGCTGATTCATGTCTAGTACCTTTACCTAATTGAAATAATTCTTGAAGAATGGGCACGTGACACATGTCAGGAGATACAGAACTATATTACTCCTCTAAACAAACCAGAAAAAAAGAAATACGAAAACAAAGATAGATTACAGAATAGAGAAACGTCTACTTACCTTATATTTAACCGGATTGCGTGCCGGCGGCCTGTTTTATTTATTTTTTGTCTTAGAATTGACATGTGAATGTAAATGGAACAAAACCACATTTCTAACAGTGATGATACTAACAAATACATTTTACAGATTTGTTCTTCTTTCCTTCCTCATGTATATTTCAGCTGCTATGGGATATAAGATTAGCGGTCTTTTACTCTTCTGCTGGTTTCTCCCGTTGTTATGTACCCTGATGTTTTTAATATTCTATCAATCCATCTTTTCGTAGTCGATCCTTGCATCTCGTATTCTGACAACGTTTATTAAAGGCTCGTTGTTTTGTAGTTTGATCTTTTTGTTGTATCGCTTGTAGTAACCATTTTGTTGTTTATTTATTTTTCTTGGGGGAAAAAAAAACTCCCAGTTTTTTTATTCAAATTCTTCATTTCTGACCGTGTCTCCCTCTCTCTCTCTTCTGTCAGAACTTTAACATATTATTTTTTTCGGTTGTTTTTCCGATTATTCTTGAGTCTGGAGACCAGGTCTGGCAAGTTAGGCACAACGTTGGGATAAAGATTTTATTGTAGACACAGTGAAAAAACAGGAGAAATACAACTAAACAATGGATGTCTCGTTATTGACGTAATCTTCATCCCAACGTTTGCTACCAGCGCCTGACCTGGACCCTAGATGCAAAAACAAAACAGAAAAATAACCTCAGCTGGGATGAAATGTGTTAGACAAATGACAGGAAACAGTCTGAGAGATAAGATCAGAAATGAAGAACTGAGAAAAAAAAATCTAGGAATAGCCCCCCGCCATAGAATATATAAAGAAACAACAGATAAAATGGTTCCGCCACGTGCGAAGGCTGAAATATCATAAACACCACACATCGAGCCCTCAACAAACGTTTTAAGAATACCAGACTCAATGGTCGACCACGAAAAAGATGGATGGGTGAAATATTAGAAGCACTAGGAAACATAACAGCAGCAGTGGCGAACAGAAGAGCAAAAGACCTCGAATTATATCTCCCCTCGACGCTGAAAGGCAAATGAGGAAGAAAAGAAGATGTCTCGTTTGAGTGATTAACGGTCTCACCGTTATCTCGGTGAGATAATGTCAATGTAATTCGTCATCGCCAAGTGACGCATGTTTTCACTGTGACCTTCTACATTTGTCTTGTCTGTAGGACAGAACTTCTTGTGGTCAATATTCATCGCCAGTTTGAGAGGAAATAGAAGCTGGTTCGTGACATGCGGGGACAGAAAATAATGTTTTGTTTTCAAATGAGAAGAACACAATTAGAATATGTTGTGACAGGAGAAATTAAAGAGAAAAAAGATATAGTAGAAGGAAAGAAAGAGAAAATTGTCGTTCTATTCAAGAAAACATTTCAGGAGAAGTCAACAATGTAACTGTAGAATTGAAAGTTGTGGAGAAACATGGTCATCTACGCCTCAAGGTGTTGGACTTAAAAATAATTAACATGTGCCTTAGAAAGCTTGCAGTCAAAACTTCAGCAACCAAGAGCTGATTGAGATCTTACATCATCTCTACTCTGGCTCTATAGGTGAAAGCTAACTAATCTAACCAAATGAATGTGAATCGAAAGGAAAGGTGCTCGGTATTAAAAAAAACCATGCAAGAATCGAATGAACTGGGCTTAAATGCCTGAAATATATCTGCCTGTTATGAACAGCAGTCAAATTTTGTTTGTAAAAATGGACGATAAATGGGAGTAATCTACTGCAGAAGTAATGGATAATTCCGAGTATCTTATTTTCTTCTTCCATTCATCTCCCTGTGGGACGTCGGATTTCAACAAAAACTTTCAAAGCCATTCTTTTTTTCTTGTCATTCTTTTAAGATACTCCATGTCTTTCCTATCATCTTCACTACTGCTTCACTTTTCTTCCCCAAGAATATTTTGATCTTCGCCCTTGTCTTTTCTCCTACGGATTTCAAAAAAGGAATCTTGTCTATTATGTTCAGTTGGCTTCCACAGTGTGTTCTGTCCAGCAATATCGCTTTCATTTTATCGCTTTTTCCACTGGCACTTTTCCATAATTCTACGTTAGTGATTTTGTCCTGCTATTTCCATTTTAATGAAGCACCTTAATGAAGGTCTGTATCGTCGTGATTGTCATTTATGTTGTTCTCCATGTTTCACAGCCATATCCATGTTTGTGAAATTATTATGGTTTATATGTTTTTACAGTTCGGGATAGCCAGTTCCGTGACGATTATCTACCAATCTATAAAATTGGACACTCTTCTCGCATATTTCTGCACGGTAATCACAGCAAGGAGGCAATAATTTATTTAAAAAACCCTAGTGTCGCAGAGCTGTCAGGTTAATACAAAGCGACTAACTCGCGACGATATATATATGTGTGTGTGTGTGTGTGTATGCGCGATATTACAACGACATTTAAACCGAAAAAAAGTTAATTGACTGAGAAAAAAGAGAATGTGTACGTAGTATTTATACTAATATTTACACTAAGAGATAGAATATATCACATAATGGGAAATAGAAGTATAGCTTGAGTCGAACGCTTACTAGTTACCCATGAAATAGGTAGAGACGGGGGCCTCGGTAGTCTAGTTGGGAAAACCACTCTACTGGACTACCGACGTTCGGACAACTAGTGTTCGATTCCCGATGGAACCAGTGTGAATTGTACTCGTGGCTGGAAAAAAAAATACCCCCACGTTCGACCCAGCCTTTGGCAGAAATGGATACCAGGGTATTACCCTAGGAAAGTGAGGAATGTCGCCTCGCATCTGAGTTTCGAAGCTTGAGGCGACACTATACAGAAATCTCCAAACATTTATGGATAGAGCACATATGGGTGAAAACTCGCGTGCTAAGACGCCGGTTCAAGTCTTGTATCTTACCTTTACCTTTAGATAGAGATAAGCAGTACCATAAATATAACACAGACACAGAAGGACAGAAGCATGTTTTGGGAACGGAACATTTTAGTTGTTATTGGGAAAGGTGGGGAAATAGTTGTAAACTTGACTTTGTCACATGTCCAGAAATTAGGTTGAGAAACAAACTCGGGGGCTGGTTAGGTTTATGAGAGGGATGTCACTCTTAGAGTTCATGTTAACATTATTTGTAAAACTCACAGGTCAACAAAATGTCAAGGAGAGGTTTGTTTTGCAACATTTGACACAAAGTCATCTAGAGATGAAGTTCCCATTAAACCATTGAATGAGAGACCACTAGGCAGCGAATTAGTCAATAAAGTATGCTAATTAGATAGAGGTATTTGACCTCATGCATTAGCAGAATTGTGGGATTTTTAGAATGATTTCAGGAATATCCAGAAACATCAGAAACCTCCAGAAGCACAGAGGGAAAGACACAAATAGAGTTAGAAACATAGAGATAGAGAACAAGTTTAATAACGGTATACGTTAGAAATAGAGAGAAAAGATAGAGAAAAGAGAGAGAGAAATGAGAGAGAGAGAGAGAGAAAGAGGTTGAGAGAGAGAGAAAGAAAGAGAACGAGGTAGAAAGAGAGAGAGAAAGAGAACGAGATAGAAAGAGAGAGAGAAAGAGAGAGAGAAAGAGAGATAAAGAGGGAGAAAGAGAGAGATAAAGAGAGAGAGAGAAAGAGGGAGAAAGAGAGAGAGAGAGAGAAAGAGAAAGAGAAAGAGATAGAAAGAATCACTTAGATTTTGAAACATCGAGAGTAGTATATAGCCAGTGATTGGACCCCCAAAAGTGCGGCCAGCCGCTCATAAATCCTTATATAATTAGTCTACCCGTACATGGCCGCACATTTTTTGGTGCGGTTTTTCCTTATATGAGAGTCTTCATTTTTTCTTATATGAGAGTCTACCCGCCCATTTTGGTCGTATTGACCTCCCGGTGACCTCTCGTGGTGACCTCCCGCTGCGGTGGTGTTGTGAAGGGGTGGTGAAGGGGTGGTGAAGGGGCGGCGGTGGTATCATAACTTTCATATTCTTTGTACTTTCAATGGTTCCGTAACTTTCATAAATCTATTCTTTCTTTATACTCTCATTCAATAAAAACAGTGACAAGTTTATTTATTTATTTATTGTTTTATTCGTATATATTGAACAATAGATAATACATGATTTAGACAAAAATGTATTCTTTAACTAATATACATTATACACATATTTAATACATAGAAACCAAAGTAGTTTATTTACAAGCAGTAATACATGAGTTAGACAAAAATGTATTCTTTAACTAATATACATTATACACATATGTAATACATAGAAACCAAAGTAGTTTATTTACAAGCAGTAATACATGATTTAGACAAAAATGTATTCTTTAACTAATATACATTATACACATATTTAATACATAGAAACCAAAGTAGTTTATTTACAAGCAGTAATAAATGATAGTGTTAAATGGATAAAGGGGAGGTGGTCACGTTGTCAGAATGGACCTGACGCTTGATGTAGAAATAGGAGAGTGAGTTCCGATGTTGTGTATATGTGTATACCGACCCCTTGTATGTTTTAAACCCTATGTTTTTACCACCCCCGGCTTGTTTTTTGGTTAGGACCTCTGTGAATGTATCCTTATCTAATTTATTGTGGCGTTTATTAAGACCCTTGGTGCTAACTTTAGCATAATCTCCAAAACAGTAATAGGTCTTGCTACACAAAGAAATCATCCCATCCCCCGAATACTCCAACTTGAACAGACCAGGAGTCCGTTTGTCGTATAACTGTCTGGCCTTACAATCTAAACAGTCATACTTTACGCCCCTGTGTTGAATGAAACCTGCCCGATGGACTTCACAAGTCTCTGAAGGGAACCATTTGTCGTACTGTGAGAAAAACTCATCTACCTTATCGGTTTTAACGACCTCTTCTAACGATGACTCGCTGAGGGCCAAGTACAGGCTATCGGTATCCATCTCACAGAGTTGAAAGTTGGACCTATCTCAAACTTATCGAGGAAGTCATAATAAAATTCCAACATACGAAGTTTTGCATATTGATAGACGAAGAAACCAATCTGCGAAGGAAGATCCCACATGATACCTCTTTTGCCCATCGATACCTCGTACAGGTCCTCACCAATAGATGTCATGTTTTTAAATCGTGGGTTATTCACCAACTTGGTTGTATCAGCCCCCTCTTTAACATAGGAGACGTCCACGTGTTTCGCCATATTCGTCAAGGTCTTCCCGTAGGCCGAGTTTCCTAAGAGCTTCATCGTGTCGCTTACTATAGATTGACTTGGATCTAAATCACCAGCCCGACGCGCCTCTGTGACCTTGTCCCCAAACTCCTTAAAACAACTAATGGGTAGGTACTCTACCACCTGATAAATTTTTGTTACCTCTAGCCCATGCTCTAAATACCACTTTAACAGCGGTGTGGCCAAAAGAATCTTTGTTCCACTATAACTACCCACGAGAGTACGTCTGGGGGTACGTAATAGTTTGTTTTTGGTGGCGTACTCCCGCATAAAGGGACCGATATCATCTAGACCTACATCTACATTTTTAAAGATGGGGGTCATCTCACTAAAATACTCTTTTAACTTGTCGGGAACGTGAATGTCACACTCGACGAGCCCAAAAAACGTCTCGTCTGAAACTGAATCTATAATGGCTTTATCAGTGATTGGTTTATATTTACCAAAAGATGGGTTAGAACCACGTAGGTTCTCATCTATAAAGACCTGAATAGCTGGCGTTGTTTTCTTTAACCGTTGCCACTCACACTCCCACATAACTACTACGCGAACACGGTCGAGGCTCTTTAAATAAGCCGTTATTTCACAGGTTTTCGCGTACAAATCAGCCAACTGTATATTATTCACCGGATTGACTTCTCGATCCCTGGTGATGTCACAGTTTGGATGACCGTGAAAGAGACAGCCATGGAACTGATACACGGTCCTACTGGATTTATCCCACCCATCCACTCTAATCTTGCGCTCACCCAAAGCGATCTCGCGAGCATTAAACTGGGTTCTCAAATGAACCTGGTTTTGGTGGGCAATCCAAGTCAGATACTCTCTGCACTGACGCGTGTAGTAGTTCATTTTAAGGGGTTTATACCCATCTTCAGCCTTACGTATGACCGTATAATCGGTGGGCATCTTTTGCATAAGTGCCCATAGATAAAGGGCGTTGGCATCATAGCCTTTAATGGATTTGACCACTTTTCCGCCCCTAATAAAGGTTTTATCCTTCTCGTGGTACCGATGAAAGATAATAGAGGGGCCTCCGACAATATTCTGTCTTATGGTATGATGCAAATCGGCTTCCTTTTTTGCAATCAGGGAAAAACCCACATCCCTGGAGAGAGTTTTAAATAGATACCTCAGAGTTATTCCGGGGACCGAAATCGCATTCTTAAACATATCGATGTCTAATTTCCTATAAAACCAAAACTGTTGTGCTAAGGCCTCTAAAAAGGGGACTACATCTTTGTTGTTATACCAAACTAAAAAGTCCCTAAGGGTCGTCATTTTATTGTCTTTCCAGACCTTTTTACACAGAGCATACTCCTCCTCGGAAATATTACAATTTTTTAGTTTTGAAAAGAATGCTTCGTATGGGGGTAACTCCCTCTCATTCAACTTATTTAAATCTGTTACGTACTCGTAACAGAAAACACCCTTTGTCTCCTCTACTTTATAGGCTGCCAGATATTTACTATAACTAAACCCAGGGGCTAAATAATTTACTATATCTAAGAATTTTAGATTCTGTGTTGCGAGACACATGACATTATTATTTCGTTTAACTATAAAATTTATTTCACCAAGTCGGTTTTCTTCTTCTTCTATCCGCTCCTCCTCAGCATCCTGTATCACACTTTCCTGCTCGTGCTCCTCATCCTCTCCCTCGTCTTCCTGATCGCTGTCTTCAATGTAGTTGTCACCCTTTCGAGATGTTTCAGGTACGGAGGCGGCAGCGAAGTAATGTATTAAATAGGGCTTTATTAAATTTATGTCATACTTGCCCGAGTTGAAACCTATCACTGGGAGCTGCTTCAAGTAAGCTTTTAGACGACCTCTTGGGTCAGATTTCTTCCGATCACGCCTTTGCGCACATCCGGCCAGCTTTTCAAACAATTCTCTGAAATCCTCTTTTAAAATTTTATACGCCTCCTTCGAGATAGATTTTAGATACTTAATCATTTTATTGACCAGTTTCTGAGGATCGCCCTCGCTTACAAAACAGACGGGATCTTCAAACCCAGGAACGTTAGACGCCACAGATACAGACAAAGGGACATGTTTTGCTAAAAAATGTGTACTAGCAGAGGTACCTTTGGGGGTGGGCAAGTTGGTATTATCAAAATAACATTCCATATCAAAGGTGGCCCTAAAGGGATACACGAAACCGCCGGGTACGTCAATACCCTCTTCCTCTATTACATCCCCAATAGTCTCGCTAGGTGTATAAATTCCACCTCTAAAATAATCTTTAGGTTTACCACCATTACATAATTTTTCATGGACATTCATATTGGGAAACCGATTCCATAATTTCCCACACTGTGGACAAGAGAAAGCACTAGCTGCTTTAGTAATATTACTAATATACATAAAATGGTCCTTGTAAAACAAGACCCGCATAGTATCATCATGTGATCCCCTGCTTCGGAGTTTTGGACAGAGGGCCTCTTCAGCATTGAATTCAAATACATCAATGTTTATATTGAAACATTCTTCCAAGTGTGGTAGTTGTTGTAACGTCACACCTGGAAAAGTGTCAACGAAAAGAATGTCCCAGTGCAAGTGCCACTGACTCACGAGATGACGAGTGGTCAATTCTAGATTGTCGATAGCACTTCCTTTAAATAACGCCAAAGAGCGGAAAAAACATAGATTGTCATTATAAGAAGTAGAAGTATTATGAGTTTTCTGCAAGGTGTAAATGTACCTATTGTTAGTAATATAAGATGGTAATTCCTCTAGGCAACATCCAATGGGGAAGTCACGTATGTGGAATAAATAGAAACTAGTTGCTGGAATACTCTCCACCATCCACTTAGTATCAGGTCTGTTGATCATGGCAATGTCTACAGGGTTCTGTTCGTTTAGAGAATCAACGAAGCTGTTGAACTCTCCAAGATTATTGAATAATTGGGGAAATTCTAGAACAGCCGAGTTGTTGAGGGAAGAGTGGAAGAAACGTAGATCACCGGTGTCACGGTGTCTAAGGATCAGGTGGTGACCATAGTTAATTTTGAATCGGGTTGTCTGACTGTCAAATATATTTCTTAAAAGAGCAGACCAGTCTGTGATAAATGGACGTGCTGGTGAATGGAAAAATGTATAGGTTGAAACTGTCTTGTTGATTGTAGCATGGGTGTTTATAGCTGACCAGTTTTGGTCATATACAGCCCGTACATCATCAGGCAGTGTTGCTAATGGATCATCATCATCTTTGACTTTTTTACTTGGAGTTGACTGTTCTACATCTATCTTTCGTTTGTTTGTTATAGAAGAGTTCGATGGTGAAGTGGGTGATGTTATTTCAGTTGCTGATGCTGTTGTTGATGGTAAAGTGGCTGTTTTAGAAGGCACCATTGGTGAAGCTGGTGCTGTTGTAGAATGTTTTACTCTCATATGTCGGGCTAACGAACTTCGACTCGTATACGTACGTTGACAAATGTCACACACGTGTCGTATAAGTCGATGTGCACCTCGATGGTGCTCCAACAAACCTTTGTGCCATTTAAATTTCTTTGGGCACAAGGGACATTGATATTCACCTGAAGGTTCTTCGTTGTTAGAAACCATCTGTAGAAAAAAAATAAATAAATAAATAACCCTTTGTCAATGATAGTTTACATACTTAAGTTTAAAAACATGTTAATAACATCAACTGGCAAGACTTAAAATACTTAGTTTAATCATCCAATAAACGAGGGGATTCAACAATACTTAGCATACCTACATTAAACACCTTGAATAACCTATTATCGATAACACACGCAAAATATAGTCTCAAGCATCTACACTGAATATAACCTATTATCGATAACACTTAACATACTTTAAGAGAAAACAATCCAACTTATAACGTAAAATATAGTCTCAAGTATCTACACTGAATATAACCTATTATCGATAACACTTAACATACTTTAAGAGAAAACAATCCAACTTATAACACAAAATATACTCTGAATCATCTACACTGAATATAACCTATTATCGATAACACTTAACATACTTTAAGAGAAAACAATCAAACTTACAGTGTAAAATATAGTCTCCGCTAGAATGAACAGTAACTTTCCTTGAAGCAACCAAACTTATGACACAAATTCTCACATGAGACTAGTTTAAATATATCCTGGTACAAGATTTTAGCCAATCAGCGAGTGACTATGAAAAGATCGACTGATATCTCGATTAACCAATCAGAGAAGAGTATTAGTATAGGAGGCGGGGCAAAGAAATGACTGACAGCTAGATTAATTAATCAGAGAAGAGGGTGAATACTGACCTCATTTCCCGGTTGACAGGCCGTCGACTCTGGTTCATCGGTGGGGTCGGCAAATAGGGGTGGTGGCGGTAAAATTTCATCATCCTCCGCGTTATATGTAGTGGCTGTGGGTTCAGTGGTGGGGTCAAGTAATGCGGGTGGTGAGTTAGTTGAACTGACAGGGGAGGGTGGTGCAGAGTCAGCTCCTTCCCAATTAATGTATTCCTTTATTCGTTGGGCTAAATGTTCCCCACACAAGAAGACTACATCCTCTTTCGTGAACTCATGATATAAAATATCATTTATTTGCGCGCTAAGGCGTTCCTCAAACTCTAGAAGACACGAGTGAGGTAACGTGTTGTCATCTTTCACCTGACACCCTTTACAATAGTCATATGGTTGATACTGTAGAATGCACAACACCTTGTCAAATAGGATGTAAGGTCTGATAGATGCCATTTTATGGGAATCTGTAATATAAGAAAACCACATCACAAATATTTGGAATGGGACAGAACATGTAATACATGATAAAAATACTTTAAATGTGATAATACTCAATCAAAGTGTCATTAGTGACGATGGACCCTCGGTGGAAACACCCCTTCACTGCTCTTATTGCTGGTCCCACCGGTTGTGGAAAAACTGTATTTGTTCAAAAGTTTCTACAGAATCTACAAGAGCTAGTTGTCCCCGTACCCGAGGAAGTTATATGGTGTTACGGGGAATGGCAACCAATATACGAGACTATGGAGAAAGTGAGATTTATCGAGGGTCTACCAGATATCGATAACTTGGAAGGGGGTAAGAAGAGAAGACTCATCATCCTCGATGACTTGATGTCAGAAACAGATGAGAGGGTGACAAAATTATTCACCAAAGGTAGTCATCACAGAGATATGAGCGTGATCTACATTGTTCAAAATCTATTTGGAAAAAATAAGGAACATCGAACTATAAGCCTCAATACTCATTATATAGTCCTTTTCAAGAATCCAAGAGACGGAAGTCAAATTACAAATCTGGCTAAGCAAATGTACCCTGGTCAAGTGGCGTACCTCCAAGAGAGTTTTAAGGACGCGACAGCGTCTCCCCACTGTTATTTGCTGGTAGACCTTCGACAGGAAACACCGGATCATCTGAGGCTGAGAACAAAGATATTTCCAGGGGAGAGACAAATCGTCTACGTTCCAAAGTAATAGAATGGAAGCTTCACTTAGACGACACGGTGAAATGTTGAAATGTCTGCGCTCAGCCACGCCGAGTGGTTTAAGAGCCATATTGAAAACGGCCTCTCCAGAACTCATTCGCTTTTTATGTGAGTGTTGTCATAACATATTAAAAGGTAATGTTAGACTCACTAAGCATCAGAAGTGCGAGCTACGTCGACACAAGAACAAGCTGAGATTCCTCACTAAAAAGAAACCGAATCTTACGCAGAGGAAAGCAATTCTACAAACTGGTGGATTCATAGGTGCTTTGATCAAGCCTATATTAAGTGTTCTAGGCGGTGTATTAGGTCTGTAATCATGGCCAAGAAAATGATTTTGATGGATCCTCGGTTATTAGAGGGTTTGAAACAGACTTCCACGTATACACCACCCGAGGCGATCAATGATAACTTGAGAGATTTAGACGATGAAATGCAACGTATCTTAGACCGTCACGATTTAGCCCCTGCTGATAAGGCCAGAGTGTACCAACGTACTTTACAACAGTATTTAACTAGAATGGAGCAGTATAAACGACGTCCTTTGGGATCAGTCGATCTCATTCAACATAACTCGTCAACAGAAAGAATACCTTCTCCTCCACCTTCACCACCACCCGTCGATGTGCATCCAGAACAAGCCAAGGTACCCGAAACCCCAAAGACAAGTAATGAAAACACTTCACGGCTAACCTCGTATAAATTGAGGTCCAAAAGAAAAAAGTCCAAAATCCCAACACCAAAATGGGAAAGGTGGACAAAGTATTGAGACGTTATTACTATGACCCTAATCAACCAGGGTCGTATAGTGGTGCAAGAGCCTTGCAACGTAACACCAAAGTAGGAATTAAAGAGATCAATCGTTGGTTGAGTCACCAGGATACCTATACCCTTCATAAACCGATTCGACATAAATTTGAAAGGCGTCCCATTATAACGAGTGGACCCAAACAACAATACCAAGCAGACTTAATCGATTTAAGACATTTGAAAAAACACAATGATGGGTACTCCTATTTGGTTTCTTGTGTGGATGTTTTCAGTAAATTAGCGTGGGCCGTCCCAATACGAACAAAAACGGGGAAATCATTAGTGGAGGCTGTTGGTCAAATATTTATCGATGGGAAACCTGCGAGTCTTCAAACCGACAAGGGGTCAGAGTTTCTGAACAAAACATTTCAGAAATTTCTCGAAGACAACAATATTCACTTTTTCACCACCCAGAATGAAGATATTAAGGCTGCTGTTGTGGAACGTTTTAACAGGACTCTGAAACAAAGGATGTGGCGATATTTTACGAAATCCAATCGACTTTGTTATGTACATGTGCTACCCGCCCTACTTCGAAGTTATAATCATTCGTACCACAGAAGTATAAAAATGGCACCGGTCGACGTTAGCAGAGACAATCAAGAACAAGTGTGGAACACGTTGTATAGAAAACACAACTTGAAATTTGAAAGACCCCTGTATAAGGCTGGTGATCGAGTTAGAATGGTCCTGGGCAGAGCTAATTTTAAAAAGGGTTATGCCCCAGCTTGGACGGAGGAACTCTTTACCATCAGTCGAGTAACTGAAACAAAACCCGTTACATATGTGCTGAAAGACGATAAGGGTGATGAAATAGAGGGGTCATTTTACACACAAGAAATTCAAAAGGTTGGAGACAAGAATGAGTACAGGGTCGAGAGGGTTATAACCCAACGTCGCACGTCATTGGGACGAAAAGAGAGTTTAGTCAAGTGGTTTGGTTATGGTTCCTCATTCAACAGTTGGATACCGACCAAGGACATTGTCAGATACAAAAACTAGAGATGGTGGAAGAAGGTGAATCGTTTGAAGATCCTGTTTTGCGAACCCTGAGCTCTGGTGGGGAGAGAACCTCGCTCTGGCCAGTATTTGGGAAACTATTCCCCCGTTTAGAGATTGTCTTTATGTGTCAAATGCTTGTTATATATGCCGTTGTCGCGGTCTCGCTATTCAATCTGTCCACTGAAAAGCCAGACGCGAAGGACGGAAAACTGTGGATAGCCCTACTGAGGAGTTGTTTAGGTTACATGCTCCCGAATCCAAAGTTGGAGACGAGAAGGTGAATAGAGGAAAATGAGTTTTTATGTCACGTTACCCAGCAATGCTTCTATGGATATTTTTAAGGAAAATAATCCTGGCCACTTTTTCGTCAAGCTTCCTCAGACCATTGATATTACAACACAATATGAGATTGCACTGGTCGAGATACAGTTTCCGCTAAATTATTTCAATGTAATAGAGGGTGATGTCTGGATTCGGTACGAATCTCTCGCTAACGACGATATTTACGACGCTAGATTTTATTTCAACGTGACATTGGAGCCTGGGTTATATACGAAACCCGATGCATTCATCGGCGCGTTGAATGCGTCGATCATAAAAGCGGAGGATGAGGCGAATGGGGATGTGAAAGGGAAAAAAATGAGATTCATTTACGCAAAAGAGGTGAATAAAGCCATCTTGAAACTTTACGAAAAAGGAGTCAGTGTTACCATAAGCGACACTTTGAAAAATATGTTAGCCTTTCCCACGACCTCAATAGCAGACACGGCTCCCGATATCTTCAGCGTGGGTGAAATGGACTTGGAAAGTGTTGCAAAAAATGTCTACGTCTACTGCGATCTCGTTTCCCCCAGACCCGTCGGGGATGTGATGGTACCTCTCCTCAGGAGCGTGCCTGTTCTCAATAGAAATCACACCTCGGTGTTTCAGATCTACGATAAGCCTCACTACCTGCCCCTGAGTAGATTTTCCTTCGATACCGTGGAAATCCTTTTAGCCAACGAACACGGAAAAACCATTCCATTCACCAGTGGGACGTCGGTGCTAACGGTCCACTTTCGAGTGAAGAAACATCTCGAGCTGGTATAATGGTGAGACATACACCCTTTCACCGCAATGCCAGGTTATACGAAGACTTTTATTGCTGTCAGGCGGGTGATGGGATGCCTGTGTTTATAGGAGGTCGAAATCAACGAGGACGAGGAATCGGTAGTTTCTTTGGTGGAATCGGGAGGGCTATTTTACCTTGGCTAAAAACAGGGGGTAAAGCCTTACTCAGAGAAGGCGTGGGGACCGGTCTGCAGGTCGCGCAGGACGCCTTAGCTGGCAGAAATATCGGCGATGCTTTCAAATCACGAGCTAAGGAGGCCGGTATGCGGTTATTAGACGGGGCCGTAGACCACCTGACGGGTAACAACCAATCAGGAAGTGGTTTACGACGACGAATCAGAAAGCGAATCGGGAAGGCAGCCCCACCTGGCCAACCCGTTACGAAGAGAATAAAACCATCAGCTAGACTGTTCCCCCTTCATTCCACAAACAAGAGGCGAACTAAACTGTCGGTACCAAAAGATATATTTGATTAATGATGTCTCTCATTCACCCCAAGTCATGTGAATGTCTTCATTCTGGTTTGGATTTATTTAGCGTTCCACCAACTCAGACTGCTGTAGACTCGGGCCAATTTACTGAAATTCGACCTCTTGCCTCGTTAGCGCATGGGGCTCCCATAGAGTTTTTCATTTCTGGAAACACTGAAGAGTATCTAGATCTTTTCAACACGTTTTTACATCTGCGGGCCAGGATCACCCTCCCCAATGGTGAAAGTTTACCGTTGGATGCCGAGGTAGGACCAGTCAACAATTATCTTCACAGTCTATTTTCTCAAGTCGATGTTTCTCTGAATGATACATTGATTACACCATCTGAGAATACCTATCCATTTAGAGCAGTGTTCGAGACTTTACTAAACTATGGGGAGGATGCGAAAACGGGGCACTTGACGGCTGCTCTGTTCTACAAAGATACAGCAGGCCACCACGATGATATGCAGGCTAACGAGGGATTTAAAATACGACGTGGTTTGACTTCGGATAGTAAAGAGGTTGAAATGATGGGTCGTTTGCACTCTGATCTCTTTGTGCAGGACCGTTACATGTTAAACAGAGTAGATGTAAAGATTAAACTCACACCCTCTAAGGACGTGTTCAACATCATGGCTCAGGATAAGTCTGTGGGTTATAAGAGTGTAATCACTTATGCTGCCCTCGTGGTCAGGAAAGCCAAGCTAAACCCAGCAATTTCTCTGGCCCACGAAAAAGCGCTTTTAAGTGGGAATGCACGGTACCCAATCAAGCGGGTTACCCTGAAAACATTTGCCATTGCTCGTGGGATGTATTCCCACAACCAAGACAATTTATTCCTATCTCAAACGCCAACACGTATAGTGATAGGTCTGATTACCGCCGGTGGGTTTAATGGAGTTTATAACATTAACCCATTCAATTTTCAACACTTTGGTTTGACTTATATGAACCTGATGGTTGACGGGAGATGTGTATCCGGAAAACCCCTAGCTATGGATTTTGAACACAATCACTATGCGCGAGACTTTTTTGGTACAAATTTGGCCATGGGTTTGATTGGTAGAGATGCTGGCAATGGTATTGATTATCATCAGTTCAAGGATGGCTTTTGTCTATTTGGTTTTGACCTCTCACCCAGTCTGCTAGATGGAACCCAGTTTGAGCTAGCCACGAGTGGACCCTTGTCGATAGAGCTCAAATTCGCCGCTCCCACGACAACTCCCCTACAAGTTATTGTCTACGCCGAGTTGGATTCAGTACTGGAAGTGTCCAAGACAAGACAGGTTCTAACAGACTACGCTATTTGAGAAAATGAACACGGGGGATATTTACACTCTCTTGATGTCCGATGTTTTTGTTCGACGTTGCGCCCTTGTTAGTGTCATCCCACGAGACCACTTACCGCCCATCATCGATCAAACCAAGACTGCAGCCTTTGTCGTAAACACCGACCCTGCCCACAAACCTGGTGAACACTGGGTGGCCATCTTTTACAATGGCCTCGGCCAAATAGAGTATTTTGATTCCTACGGTTTACCTCCCAGGCACATTGATATTTTAAACTTTATCGAGAGGAATTCACATGTTCCATTCGTCTACAACTCACGAGTGTTACAAGACTTGTTTAGCAACACGTGTGGTCTATATTGTGTTTATTATATAATTTTAAAGTGTCGTGGTGCGAGCATTAACAGAATTCTCATGCCATTTTCAACGAAACAACATATTAACGACCGTATCATTTATCGGTTGATGACGCCCTGGATCCATCGACTGAGTGGAACAAACTTCCCATGACTCATCAAAGATGGCGGCTCTCTGAACATGTCTCAACATGTCCGATGACGTATTGCATCAGTTACTATAAATAGAACGTATTCCATTGGTTACTATAATTAGGCTGGCCACGCCCCACTTGTTACAGGGTATAAAGGTCAGCCGTTCTCAGTTCTACTACATACAGAAAGTCAGAGCCCTGCTACCAAGTCGTGTGATTCAAACATGGAATCGGCTAGCGTTAATATGCCAGCTTCATTTGATGTATGTGATCAACGTATTTTCATGTCTCGTAGAAATGAGAATATAATTCCACTGTCCAAAGATGGTGTTAAGGCAGTCTCAGTTTCTGCTTTTCATAACAGACCATTGATAAACATAAGGTCATATCGTGGTGAGAGTCTTCTTAAGTTTCCTACCAGAACTGGAATAACACTCTCGAGAGATGAATTTATCACGCTAGTTGATATGCGAGATGACATTTTAGCAACTTATGATAACATCAACTATACTACGCCTCTTGTTGAGCAACCGAAAGAACCAAGCGATATGTATGCCTCGAGTGATTCAATTTCCACTCAGTCGCCAATTACCTACGCCGTCTTTGATCAAGGCTTTGTCAAAATGGAGGGTGGCTGTGTTTTGAACTCTAATCAACCTTCGTATTCACCCGTGTTTGATAACCATTTAGCCCAAACAGACAGTTCCAACAAAGCGAGGAAGCCGAGACGAGTAAAATTAATAAATTCTGCAGTGGGACAGTGACATTTTTTATTACTTATACATGACTATGTTGTTATTTGTGTACTTTTTTCAGATGATTTGAATTCATATTTGTACTATTGAAATCATCATTGTTCAATTATAAACATTTGAATGTGTAACATGTGTTGTCCACGTTGATGTATTGAAATAAATTTATGTTTCATTGTGAAAATAAACATTATAAAAAGAGCATATTTGTTTGTTTTTATTTGAGTTGTTTTAATTTATTTAATTTTAAATTATTTTGTTAAATTAAAATAAATGACAGTATAGAATCTATGAAATAAGGTTCTACTTACGATTTGTAAAGTAAATTTACTTGCACAGCCAAGCACACTCTTGCTTGAGTTACAGCCAAGACACTCGTTGAAACTGCTTCAGAGAGTGAGAATAAAATCCTGGCTGCTTGGATCTACTTATATACAGGTCTAACCTCTTTGATCGATCAAGTACTCTCTACTTCAAACATATTAATTTCCCCCTAAACATCCCACCTTAAAACAACCACCAACTAAAATTCCCCTGATAAGTGGTATTCTAATCTTCAGATGATAAAAAGTCCGTAGCCCTGGCCAGTCTGACACTCAAACATTCAATCAAAACTTTTCACAGCGAAACACGGGCTTTGAATACGAACCAGCGCAAAGATATTAATTACCCCCAAGCGTCTCACATTAAAACATCGGTATCGTAAAATTCCCCTGTTAAATGATTCTCCTGATGAACACTTACCGGCGACGGAGTTTTCACAGCGGGAAGTAAGTACTCACCGGTGGCGGCTTCTTTGATCTTGCGGTCCCTCGCGTCTACCGTGAACTCTTTGATCTTGCGGCCGCTTGCGGCCGCTTGCGGCGCGCCTACAGGGAACTCTTTGATCTCTCGCTTAACGTTAAACACAGTGTTTCGCGTTTGGCGTGTAGTGTGTGTAACGGTCTAAGTTGTTACCTTTAATTCTAAAGGAAGTTTTTAAAAACAATAAATAAACTTGTCACTGTTTTTATTGAATGAGAGTATAAAGAAAGAATAGATTTATGAAAGTTACGGAACCATTGAAAGTACAAAGAATATAATAGATTTATGATACCACCACCACCCCTTCACCACCGCCGCGGGAGGTCACCACAACACCACCGCCACGAGAGGTCACCGGGAGGTCAATACGACCAAAATGGGCGGGTAGACTCTCATATAAGAAAAAATGAAGACTCTCATATAAGGAAAAACCGCACCAAAAAATGTGCGGCCAAGTACGGGTAGACTAATTATATAAGGATTTAGGTGCGTTTCGACGCCTTCACAACGAGAGGTCAACCGAGAGGTCAACGAGAGGTCACCGGAACAAAAATGGGCGGGTAGACTCTCATATAAGAAAAAATGAAGACTCTCATATAAGAAAAAACCGCACCAAAAAATGTGCGGCCATGTACGGGTAGACTAATTATATAAGGATTTATGAGCGGCTGGCCGCACTTTTGGGGGTCCAATCACTGGCTATATACTACTATCGAGGCAGAGAACCAGATCAATATAGATATCAGTTCATTATTATTAAGTGCCGTCTCCGCATCGAAGGTTGGCTACAATGGAGCGCCATTCCACTCTGTCTTTTGCTTTGATGGTGCAGTTTGTCATAGGTTATGAACCGCAGCACAACTTGTCCATCTTTTGATGCTACACATCATGTTGGTCTTGATCTGCCTTAGTCTCTGCCTCTGCCTCTTTTGTCTTGTATTTTCCCTTCCAATATTACTTATAATACGCTGTTGTGTCTTTTAACATGTCCCAACAATTTAATTTATTTGACTTATTCTAATTGTGTTTAGTAGTTTTCTTTTCATTTTTAGTTGTTTTAAAACTTCATCTTCTCTACCTACCTACCTACCTACCTACCTACCTACTTAACATACCTGCCTGCCTGCATACTTAACATACCTGCCTGCCTGCATACTTAACATACCTGCCTGCCTGCATACTTAACATACCTGCCTGCCTGCATACTTAACATACCTGCCTGCCTGCATACTTAACATACCTGCCTGCCTGCATACTTAACATACCTGCCTACCTACCTACCTACCTACCTACCTACCTACCTACCTGCCTGCCTGCATACTTAACATACCTACCTACCTACCTACCTGCCTGCCTGCATACTTAACATACCTACCTACCTACCTAATTACCTAATTACCTACCTACCTACCTATCTACCTACCTAATTACCTAATTACCTACCTACCTACCTACCTACCTAATTACCTACCTACCTAATTACCTACCTACCTAATTACCTACCTACCTAATTACCTACCTACCTAATTACCTACCTACCTAATTACCTACCTACCTAATTACCTACCTACCTACCTACCTACCTACCTACCTACCTACCTACCTACCTACCTACCTACCTACCTACCTACCTACCTACCTACCTACCTACCTACCTACCTACCTACCTACCTACCTACCTACCTACCTACCTACCTACCTACCTACCTACCTACCTACCTACCTACCTACCTACCTACCTACCTACCTACCTACCTACCTACCTACCTACCTACCTACCTACCTACCTACCTACCTACCTACCTACCTACCTACCTACCTACCTACCTACCTACCTACCTACCTACCTACCTACCTACCTACCTACCTACCTACCTACCTACCTACCTACCTACCTACCTACCTACCTACCTACCTACCTACCTACCTACCTACCTACCTACCTACCTACCTACCTACCTACCTACCTACCTACCTACCTACCTACCTACCTACCTACCTACCTACCTACCTACTATCTATCTATCTATTATATCTATCTATCTATCTATCTATCTATCTATCTATCTATCTATCTATCTATCTATATCTATCTATAATTCGTTCACCTGAAATAGTGTCTATATCTGTAATGTCGTTTCCTGTATAAATATTACTGTCTTTTGTAATTCTTGTAGTGGCCCATATAGTCTGTAGTGCTGTGTCTATGGGTCAATGGATTTTCCTCAATCTACTATATTCAGTGTAGTGTTGAGGTATGTGTTCAGCAGTCTGGGGCGCCTGTCCACATGTACAAGTAGTTGAGGTGCCGATTTGAATTTTGTATACATATAACTGTGGATTCGAATGTATCCTTTTCTGATGTGTATAATGATAACTTGTTCATATCTATTCATATTATGAAAGGCATCATGATTTGGGGCTTGTGGTTCTTTGATTGTTTTGAGTATTTGTTTCTTCTGATGGTATGTAACCGGAGCATCTAGTTGTGTGCCTGTTGAATCTTCCTTTGCCAACTGATCTGCTTTCTTATTTCCTGGTATTCCACATTGAGATGGATCCACTGCAGGGCAAACCTGTGGTGCTTGCAGAGTTCAGTCTATAAGGTCTGCAGATGTAATTTTCTGGATTGTAGTGCCTGGAGTACTGATCTTGCATCTGTCAAAAACACTACAGGCTGTGGGCTAAAATTACTGTTCAGCAGTTTTTCTATTGCCAACTTTATTGCTTAGATTTATGCATCATAATTGTGACAACATTTCCTTGTTGCTATTTTATTCATATCCCTAGTGTTATTTGGGTACTCTATATATGCACCTGCTCCGTTTTTCTTTACTGCATTCTGTGCTGATCTTTCTGTGTACACATGAATCCATAGGTCTTTTGGGTATTCTTCATCCAAGAAATTGAGAGTTATTGTTTTACGTTGTATACTAATCTGTTCGTCTTTGTCAAGTATTCATTTCACTTCTGTTCGTATTTGTATTGATAATCCTGATTCCTCTACCCAGGGAGTCTGTTCTGGTATGAGCAGTAGGGGGTTAACAACTCTTGGCATGTCTGGTGTTTGTCTACTAATACGCTTGGTTTGGTGGATAAAACTGCTTCTCTTAAGTCGTCCCATTGCAAGATTTTGGAATCGGTCCTTCATTGGATGTCTCGGCATGCATGCAATTTTTTCTGCCTGTATCAGCACCTTTCTGTCCCTCCGTTCTCTCAGTGCTGGTATCCTCCACAATTTCTCCATCTCCAATATTGGTGTTGATTTCATTGCTTCTGTGATGACCCTAAGTGCCTGGTTTTGTACTTTATCCGGCTCTTACAGTGTGGTGTTTAATGCATATGATCCATATTCTAAATGTGGGCGTATACTCTGTTGGTAAACTTGAGTGAGTATATTCCCACTCGCACCCCGCGTGGTTCCTCACAGCTTTCTTATAATAGCTAACTTTCTCCTTGCTTTTTTTGGTTGCCTTATTTATATTCTGTTTCTAAGATAGTTTGTTATCAAATGTGACTTCAAGATAGGTAGCTTGTATGTCTTCTTTCACAGGCTCATTGTTTATGTAGATGTCTTATGCTTTTTTTGGGCGGGGGGGGAGTGAAAAGTGTGGCACCGCATTTGTCTGTATTGATGCTGACACATCATATGTCTGTCCATGAATTCAGTGCATTCATAGCTCTTTGCAACAATTTGGGGGCCTTTGTTCCATACTCCTCTGTGCACCACTTTACCAAGTCATCTGCATACATTGTCACTCTGATACCCCGTGGTAGTTCAGTAACTAGGTCAATGATGTAGATCAGAACAAGTGTTGGAGATAGTACCCCTTCCTGTGAGACGCCCTGGCGCAGTAATACCTTCTTACTCTTAAGACCATCCAGTTGGACTGTGGCTCTCCTGTTATGTAGGTATGCTTTGACTCATTTGTACATCCTGACATTTACTCCACAATTTCTGTTTCTTCACAAGCCCTTCCTTCCATACGTTATCAAATGTTTTCTTGAGGCCTATCCATGCTGCTAGTACCAGTTTCTTTTCTTGAAACGCATCCTCAATTTCCTGGGAAAGATAGGTTGCCTGATCTTCGGTAGAGTAACACTGTCTGTAGGACAAGAGGCTTTCACTTTCCAGGTACCATTGCAGTATGAGATTGTTTGTACGTTCCATTGTTTGACACAAACAGCTTTTAAGGCTGATTGGTATATAGCTGGATGTCATTAATCCATCTTTTCCTGGCCTTAAGTATGGTATCACAATTGCTTCTCTCTATGCCTGTGGCACTCTAATGTGGTCCTGCAAATGTTGTAGATCTGCAGTAGTTTTGCTTTAGCTGCAGTTCCCAAGTTCTTAATCACTCCATTACTGCCTGGCGAATTTTTCATTTTTAATGTGGATATTGCCAGCTCTAGCTCTCTTTGTGTAGTGGTTATTTCCATGACTTCATGCGCGGTCTCTTCTTGTCATGCATTTTGTTGTTTTAAACAGGTCCCTTGTCGTTTCTCTGGGCTAGTTTCAATATTATTGTCATTTGCAAAGGAGCCTGCAAAATTATTTGCTGCATGCTTACTTGTTAGGATGTTTCTATCCTTCCTGAGTGTAAGTTTAGTGTTCCTTTCTGTACCCTCATCATTCAGCTGTTTTACAAGCTTCCACACTTTTCTTGTATCTCGTTCAAGATTCAAGGACTCTGTTTTCTCTTTCCAACTTCTCCGTCTGGCTTGCAGTTTAGCCCATTGAAATTTGACTTTAGCATGTTGATAGTTATTGTGGTGTTCCTGGAAGGGGTTATTTTCTGCTTGCTTTCGAGATATTCCCATGTCATTGTGCAGCTGATCTAGTTCATTTCTCCAGTATGTTTTGTAGTGTTTCCGTGCCCCTCTAGGTATAGTTTCACTGGCAGCTTGTACTATTAGTCTACTGAATTCATCAACTATTTTGTTGATGTCTCTGTCTGTATTTAGATCTTTAGTCAGTACACTGGCGTAATGTTGATACATTTTCCAGTCTGCCTTTTTGTAATTCCATCTGGAGAGAGTGCTGCTCTCCCTGACGATCTCATTTTGCACCACTAAAAAGACTGGTCGATGGTCGCTGCCTCCAAGTTGTTTCCCAACAATACATGTTATATTCCAATCCATTTCTGGTGAATGGAAAACAAGGTCTGGTGTAGATGTGGTATGCCATGATCTAGAATAGAATGTTGGTGGATCTTTTGTCAGGTTTAGCAGTATAAGCCCATTTTTGTCCTGTTTGTTTTTCAAGTTTTCAATTTCTTCTCCTCTCCTGTCCATATGTTCATACCCCAGCTGTGTGAATGGCTGTTTAAGCCTCCACATACAATTATTCTTTCTTTTAAAGTAATTGTGCCTATTGTTAGTGGGCCGTCGCTCGGACAGTAGTGGTTAAGTAGATGAAAGTATGTATTTTCTGTCCTGATGTGTAGTATTTGATATTCCGACCCATCCATATACACTGCAAGCTGACATGCATTTATGGTGTTCTTTACAAATGTCAATATTCCGCCCTTTTGTCAGTTTTTTTTTTCTGTCAGCTCGGTAGCGCTGGAATCCCCTACTCTTCAAGGCCATGTCGTTGTTTAGATGGGTTTCATGCAAACAGCATATGCTTACTTGTTCTTCATGCAGGATAATTTCTAACTCTTTTTACTGTTGATGCCTTAAGCATTCCAGTGCATTATTTTGAGTGATCTTAGTTTAGATTGTCCAGTAGCTCTATTCTCTCGTCCCCTGACTCCACAAAGCGGTTGAGAAGGACATCCAGTAATAGTGGCTGCGCCCTTTCGAGGCGGAGAGCCCGGCCCCTGAGTGTCGATCACAGTGCGAGTGCCATATCGATTTGCAGTTGTAGACATACTTCCCATTGGCGTGAGTGCGTGGCAACCTGATTGTTGTAGTGCGTCATTTGGCTGGTTGCCTCCGACTTCAGCACTTAAACTTGCTAGAGCAGACTTGTGGTCTTGAACGGGTGTAGGAAGGTTAGGAGCCATCTCCCTTGCTCCCACCCTCAACACTTCGGTACGGCCCCTTGTGGTCGAAACTGTATTACCTGTGCCTATGTGCTCCCTGCTGACTCGGTTTTGTTCCCTAATGGACGGTTCGAGATCAAGCATAGCTTCACATGTGTGTCCCGCAACATCATTTATGCCATCATATGCCAACGATGCCATATGACCTATATTGGTGAGTCTGGAAGAAGATTAGCGGAAAGATTTTGTGAACATCTACGTGATGTCCAACAAAATACTGGTACTCCGGTATCTTCCCACTTCAACTCCCCTGATCACAAGGGCAAAGACGACATCCGTGTCACTGGTATTGTCCTTTGTCACTCTGGCGACCGCAGCCGCTATACTTTGGAAAATCGCCTTATAGTCCAGTATGGTTCGCTGACCCCGAGAGGTATGAATGTATCACACTCATACGCATAGTTTCTTTTTGCTTGCTCCTTCCCTTTTGCATAGCCTTCTCTACTACACATATTTGGGTTCTTTGGTCTACTTACTATGCCATACTTTTTATAGTTCTTCTCCTCTAGTCCCTTATGAGACACTTCGGTTTTCTCCTCTATAAAATTTTTTTTTTTTTTTTTTTTTTTTTCTGTGCTTCTTACCCCTCATTTATTTTTACTGTACCCCACTCTCAGACATCTCACTCTTAGCGTCTTTTTACACCTGTCAGACTACTATTCGATTCTTTCTCCTTTGTGTTTGCACACTGACCCCTGTGTTTACTCATCTGGTTCTGTTTACATTTACGCACTTTTTCGCACGATTTTCGACGTTCACGACAGCCGCACTTGGTTACGATTTTATTTTGGATTTGACAGGATAGTTTTACTTTTTGTTGTTGTTTTCTTTAACACATTTCGATTGTTTTTGTTTTGGTTGTTTCGTTATTAATTTGTGTGTGTGTGTTTTTATTGTTTGTTCCTGATGAAGGCCTATTGAGCCGAAACGTTGTTTAGTCTGTGTCGTCCACTTGTCACGTAAAGCTTCTTACATACCTTTTTTTATTTTTTAATTTTTCCTCATATTCAGCTTTACTGCAGCTTCGCATTTTTATGCCTTAACCCTGTAGGAAGGCCTGGCCAGTCTTGGTTTTCTGTCCCTGGTGACTGTTAAGCCCCATCCCCACGACAAGGAGCTGGCCTTGATGGGGACTTCATCGTCTGTTTTCTTTTTTTTTCCATCCAATTCTACCTATTCTTATATAAATCCACATTTCAAAGGCTTCAATTTACTGTTATTTTTTCTTATGTAATGCCCATGTTTATGCACTATACAGGAATACTGAGAAGATGTAACATTTTGCAATTCATAGTTTTAGCCCTGGTGTTATTTGTTTTGATGTTAGTATACTTTCCATGGCATTAAAATTACTTTTTGCCTTCCATGTTATTTTGTTTATTTCAGTTGTACATTTGTCATCACTAGTTATAGTTTGCGCGGGTAGTTGTAGTTCTGACTTGTCTCCATGTATATTCCATCAACTTTGATATTTATTTGTAGGTCTTGTTAATTTTATTTCTTTATGATCATAGTGTCTGTCTTTATGATATTCATATCTAATCCATATTTATTGCTTGTCATGTTTATTTCATTAAGTAATTGCTGTAGATCTTTAGGATTTTTCTGCTAGTAGTACAGTATCATCATCATATCTTAGATTATTGATTTTCTTTCCATTAATGTTTAGGTCTGGCAGTTCTGTGATGTTTTAAAGATTTGTTCAGTGTATAAATTAAACAAGCTTGGTGATAGGATGCATCCTTGTCTTACTCCTATTTTTATATCAATTAAAAAAAAGTAAAGTACCCCCGTCATGCCAAGTGGCATATAGGGAATATGGTGTTAGTGTCCATACATTTTACAGACCTTCGACATGATTTTTTGGGTAATGTGGTCGGTATTACGCCTTTGCCGCCTTAGGTTCCCAGAAAAAAATCCGGTACCCATTCAAGGCTGGGTGAACCGGAGCCGTCGGTTCGGATCGAACCCTACCTCTTATACTTTGTAGTCCAGTTCACTAACCACTGAGCTATCGCGTTATTTATATCCATGGGTGTAGAGTTCTCTTTGTTATATTTTATTATTGCTGTTTGCTCCCAGTATAAATTATATATTAGCCATATGTCTGTTTCGTCTAGATTTATATCTTTTATGCAGTCTATAAGTTGATATGTAATGGTGAATTCTATCAAAAGCTTTGATGTAGTCTATGAAGCAGGCATATGTTGGATTGTTTACCTCTATGTACTTTTCAATCAATGTCCCCATGCTCAATATGGCTTTCTTTGTCCCACTGTTTTTCATAAATCCAATTTGCTGCTCATCTAATTCAGAATTAATTTTATTTTGAATCCTTCCCTGTATAACTTTAAGTAATTTTTTTTCTTTTATCTGGCTCATTAGGCTTATTGTTCTAAAATCACTGTATTCAACTGCACCATTATGTTTAGGTAATGAAATAAGAGTTTATGTTTTTAGTTCATTTGTTATGTATCCTGTATGGTATAATAGTATATGTAAGGTATGGCCAATAACGCGTCCGCGGGCCACAAGTGGCCGGCGACGTCCTTTTTTTGGCTCGCGGCGGATAAAAAATAAAATCAGGCTGTATTGAGCAAAATGTCCTGGGGGAAAATTGATTTCAAATTTGTTACATTAACTTCTACCGTGGAGAAACCTAACTCAAATGTTCCCTAGTAGTCTGTTTAAAATAAAGTATAATTATTGATGGAAACATCCGAGGTAAATCAAAGAAGAATAATAGTACAATAAACCTTTGTTTAACACTCGGAACACTATAGTAGTTAGTTTAACATCGCCTTCTTCTCATTCCCGACCAAGCCTTTTTTTCCGTTTGATCATCCTGCGATCGATTGAAACAACGGAAGAAGTCGACGAATGGTTCTAGAACCGACTCTCGGTTCGGCGAGTTCAAAAGAGTTTCCGCTAAGAAATACTGTCAGTCACCCACCTCCTCCTCCCCAACACATTCACCCTACAATTATTTTACTTTCAGTTTCTTTCTCTCCAATCCTCTTTTCAACAGTCAAAATTATATACCCGATATCCGATCTGATCATTCTGAATTTGTCGAGTTACAGTGAACAGTTCCATTTTTAACAGGAAACAGTGCTATTGTTGCAATCTGTGTTTTCATTGTCTGTTGCTTCGGTCGTGGTATAATATGAGCACTAAACGTCAATTAAATGAAAAAAATCAGATTGTTTCATGATAAATGGGAACAATGATTTTTTTTATTTATCAACAATAAGGATAGCAAACCACAGTGGCTTGTGTGTTTGCAACTGATGGCTGCTGTAAATAAAGAGTATAATCGTAAACGGCATAACACACAGCATCACGACGCTAAATACAAAGACTACATTGGTACAAAACGGTCTACACTTGTGTGCGATTTGAAGAAAAAGGTTAATGCTCAGAAATCTGTTTTTACTACATTAACAACAAAATAAACAAGTTCCTTAATGACGTCGTTTGTTGTAAGCGCAGAGATAGCGAAATAAAAAAAAATCATTATGTGACAGTGACTTCGTAAAGCGTTGTTCTATTAACATGGCGCGTGCATTTAGGGAAGAAAAAATTGCTAGTCATTTTGAGAGCTCTCCACTATCAAAACAGACAGTCACTAGAAGGGTTGAGGAAATAAGTTCTCATATATCTAGTAAATTAAAGAGTGTCGTTACAAATTCCACTTGTTTTTCTCTGGCTTTGGATGAATCTACTGACATGTCAGACACAGCACAACTTTTAATTTTCATAAGAACTGTTTCAAAAGACTTTATTATCAATGAAGAGCTACTAGCTTTAGATTCATTGCATAATACGCCCAAAGGTCAAGACATTTATGATTCAGTTATGAAAGTTGTTACCGGTATCGGTGACATAAACAGACATTCAGCAATAGTGACATATGGCGCTAAGTCAATGTGTGATACTCAAACAGGTCTATAGCTCGTTTCAAAACATATGCCCAACTTCAAAACGCTATTACTCTCTAACCGTTTGTTAAATACTTTTGAAATTTTCCAAATGTTATTAGAATGCAAAAGACCCTTTAAATGTATATTTAACAAATATCTTGCAGCTGCAGTTTTCTTAAAGCGGCGATATTTCTTTGATGTTTGTCAAAATTGTAAATTGTGAAGCCCTAAAGAATAGAAATTACTGTAGTTGCTGGTCTACGATATTAATTTTCACTAGGTAAAGGCGTGGCCGTAATGGGGAAATAACTGGATAAAACAAAACACCAGGAGAATTATTGTCTGCTCAGTTCGAGGACGGACGATAATAATATCAAGGTATACCTGTATGTCCAATTTTCATAGTTGTGTGGTCCTGAAAAGGACCGTTTGTTGAAATAATTTAAGGTAATATAGGGGCCAACATTGTGGGGGCTATATACTTTCATTCTGAATCAGACGAGTCTAAAAGATTAATAACTGTTTGGGGTTGAGCATTCCACAAACCATCATTTTTCCAATATTCCTCTTCCTGTTTTAAGACGTGGTCTTCACATTTAGCCCAATAATCTTTGTCTATATTTAATAAAGCGAGATTAGCAAGAGTCTTTACATCGCATATTTTGAATGTTGTATTTTCATCTGCCACTTGTCCTTTTAATTTTGCCTAGATTAGTTCTATTGGATTTAAATGAGCATGGTAAGGTGGCAGCCTCAAACTTATATGACCGTGCTCTTGGATAATCTTATCTATTTGAAAAATCGTTGTCCTCTGTATTTGCTTTACTAGAGATAGTAATTCAGGTTTTAAGTACATGTTAATAAATTGTATGTGCTCCTTTGTGAGACATATCTTAATAGCATCTTTTGTACTGGATGACGTCGGGACTTTATCTTCAAGTGTAACAATGTTGTGGTACGCTGCATTGTCCATTATTAGGCAAGATGGTCGATCTAGTGCTGGGAGAACAGAATTTTCAATCCAATGTCTAAATATGTGACCATTCATCTCAGAGTGATAATCCCGATTGTCTATGGATTTTGAAAGAAAAATGAGCTCTGCACTCTGTATTAGTCCATGTTGTCGACTACCTGCATGAGCAATTATAAAGCGCTGTCCTTTGCTGCTAGGTATTAATCTCTTAATCTTTCCATCTGATGACTGCCATTCCCTTTGGTTAGTGTGGTGAGCATTGATCTATGTTTCATCCAAGTACACAATATCATAACCTTGCTTGCGCACCTCTTTTACTTCACGTAAGTACTTGCTTCTCATGACTACTATATGTGGCTTCTCACAGATGATGTTTCGTCCATTGGAATACTTTCTGAATGTAAAGCCTGCAGCTCTCACATTCCTCCATAATGTAGACTTTGATAGTTCAATACTGTTGTTCTTTTTCAGCGATACTTTTAATTTTCTTATTGTAACAGTTTCATTCATACCCAACATTTTGCGAATTTCACTTCTAATAAGTTCACTGTCGAAATAATCCAACATTTTTGCTCTTCCTTGTGATTTTGTATATTTGGAACATTGACGGTCACGTGCTTGAATCCAGCGATTAAATGACCGTTTAGATAAATCCAAAATGTGTCTTGTCCTATTCTCAGGGTTTTCTAAAGAATGAAATAATCTTCCTCGTTTAGCCTCTTTGCAAAAATAGTCATACATTTTTATTGCGATGTTTTGTAAACTGCAGAATTTCATTTTAAGACTCATGATAAATGTTATTGTTCCACGTTACGCCGCTGAATGAACGGAAATGGAACACACAATGCCTCGTGTTTACTACAAGTGTCTAATTGTGTCAGAGAACTCACGCGGAAAGCGTGAAAAATCTTAAATTTGAGCGTGTATAGATTTGTAATCGCTATTTTTAACTTAAATACTGTAAACACTAAGTTTTGACTACATCAATGGGTCGTTATAAATTTATATAAATCAAATAAGCAATAATAATAACCAAATGTTTGTTTTTAATGAAATTAATTCCCTGTTGGGTTCTAATCATTATAACTATACATGCAAATTTTGAAAAAAATACAAAAAGCGGTTTAAAATATATTGATTTTTAAAGTTGGGCACGACTTATGAAACAAGCTATAGTTGGATTATTAAGGAAGGCTGGAATCCATTGCCCAGCATTACATTCCATTATGCACCAGGAGGCGCTGTGTGGCAGGATTCTAGACGTGGGGGATGTTATGAAGACTGTAATAAAGTGTGTGAATTTAATAAAAGGCGGGAATCAGACTTTGACACACCGACAATTTATAAATTTTTCTATCAGAAGTTGAGGCGGAATATGGCGATTTAGTGCTCTACACACAGGCACGCAGGCTAAGCAGAGGGAATTGTTTGAGGCGGTTTTTTGCTTTGAAAAACGAGATAAAGCAGTTTTTAGAGAAACATGATACCAACAAAGAACTGATCAGAAAAATGTCTGATCCACATTTTAACAGCGTATTGGCCTTTTTAACTGATATCACCCAGCACATGAATGAACTCAACGTGAAGCTACAGGGACGTTCCCAAACAGTCTCAGATTTGGTAGGACACCTTGATGGATTTATAAGTCAACTAAAAGTTTTTAGATTTACCCTGGCCAAAGAAAACTTCATTCATTTTCCTTCGTGCAAAGAATTGATTGAGGAGCACAGTAACACTGGTTTCAAATTTTCTGTATTAATGTTAGTCAAACTTTTGAAGCAATTCAATGAACGATTTTCTGACGTCAGTGGTATACGACCAAAACTGGCATTGTTTAACAACCCTATGAAGTGTGACATTTTCCAATAACATGACACTTTTCAGTTGGAGTTATGTAACCTCCAAAGTGACCCCTTTTTCCAATCAAGGATGGTGATATGAGTTGACTTTTGGAAACTTGTATCAAGGGTAAAATATCCCGCAGTGAGTGATTTCAGTTTGAAAATTACTTCTATGTTCGGAAGCACATATATATGTGAATGCGTTTTTTCAACGTGTGTTCAAGTGAAGAAGATTAAATCGTCACAAAGAAACCAACTCACTGATGGCCACCTTCAGGATTTATTACGAATATCATCATCATCTTTACACATTGACTTTGATGAACTTGTTGCTGCACATGAACGTCCACATTGTTCTCATTAAGGTTTGTTACATGTCAACTTTAAAATGACCTAACTAAAACATGTTTGTTAAACAATATAAATAGCAAATTTTAATCATTTTTATAAATCAACTAGGCATTTTTAACTCTGTTGCAACATAATGTTCCATGTAAGCAAATAATATCGATAAATAACAAAATATTACTTTAAAACAAATGCCAAGTTTATTTGAATTGATGTTGTTATGTGTGTGGCCCGTCACAAAAAAAAAAAAAATAATAAAAACATGGCCCGCCATTTGAAAGAAACTGGCCATCCCTGGTATACGTCTTTACATATGTCTGTGATCGCTTCAAAGCTAAAATCTTCTACTGCCTGTATCATCTCTATCTGTATATTGTCAAATCCTGCTGCTTTTCCCTTTTCCATTGTTTGTTTAGCATTTTCACTTCAGGTGTTAAGATTTAATAGCTGGACGTACATTTTATAATTTTTTTTGGGTCCCTTTCGACATGAAATAATTTTGTTATATATTTCTACGATCAATCGAATATATCTGTGTTGGCTGATAGTACTCTTCCTTCTTTGTTTGCATTACATCCTTTTCTTTAATTCTTTGTGTTTTTATTAGTCATTCTCTTTATTTCTGTGGTCATCTCTCTTAAATTGTGTTTACTTTCCATAGTTTCGACTAATAGACATCTTTGGTTGAGCCAGTCGTCTTTTTGCACATTTTGCGTATTTCATTATCAATTTCCTTGTATCTGGCAGTGTTCTTCGCTTGTCTTCTTTCTTCCATTTTCTCTAAAATGGTGTCAGTTATCCATTTTTCTTTTTTATTCTTTTCCTTTGTGTGTAAGGTGTCACAGGATTCTTGTAAGCTGTTCTTTATGCAATGCCATTTAGTTGTAAATTTTTACTTCTTGATTTTCTCTTCTGTACTGTTCAATCCCTTCCACTAGCAGTTTCTGATATGCGTTTTTTTTTTACTTGTGTTGTATACATTTCTTTACATCTTTTTGACTTAAAGCTGTTATATAAATTGGTATTGATTTAGTCTTTAATTTGTTTCTCTTGAGTTTGATTTTCATTTTAATCATTACATGATTGTGATCTGAATTAACATCTGCTCCTGGATAGGTTTTCACTTTCTTGACGCTGTTACGAAATCTGTCTTTTATCATTATGTTATCTATGTTATTCCTTTTCCAATCTCTAGGGCTCTTCCATGTGTATAGTTCCTTTTTTCTTGCTCAAAGTAGGTGTTACATATTGTCAGCCTGATTTCTTCACACAATTCAACTAATCTTTATCCTCTGTCATTTCCTCTTTTGGTATACCATAAATTCCTATAATGGTCTTATATCTACTTTTTCCTACTTTAGCGTTCATGTCACCCATTACAATCAAGATGTCCGAAGATTTCACTTGCTTCATAACTTTGTTTAAGTCTTCATAGTATGCTTCTATTTATTCATTTATATAGTCTTGAGCAGGATAGTATGTCTGTATTATAACTATTTCGAATGGTTTTGCTATCATCTTGAGTCGTAGAATCTTATCATTGTATGTCCAGTGGGTATATTATATAGTTTTTGTAGCTCTGAAAAATGTTGTATTTTCCTCATATTGCAAGTCCGCTTGCTGCTGGAGCTACTGAGTTTAGTGCTCTGTGCACACCGTGAGCTGTGTTTTTCAGCTTGATCGTGTTTTGATATTTCGATTGCTTACGATGAATGATGATATCGTATTGAGAATAGTTCAGGCGCATTAACTTTCGGTACTACTTCGCCTTATATTTTTTGGCGTGTGCTGTAGCTGCTATGATGCAGACTGCAGCTGTTTTTCTTTGTTTGGATCATTTAATGAGATGAGCTTTAATTCGGATGATTCTACTGGTACGATTGGTTGAGCAGCTATGACTTTAATTCGTTTGCAGCGATACCAGGTCCTTGACTAACCATAACCACGTGTAATAACTTTGGAAATATCTCAACTCTGTATCATAAAATATTTACTAGCAGTTTCTGGTCTAAAGAGATCTGGAGAAAACTAATACGATACTATCATATGTGTGTATGTGTGTATGTGTGTTGCGCATAAATGTTGCACGCCTACCTGAAAACCCTCAGTCCTGGTCTTTTTTTCCATTAGGATGATAGAATAATACAAAAGTTTTACTACTGAAAGTTTCATTTCGTCCAACAAATAATCTTTCTTTCTACAATACAAAACAGAATTGTATTCTTACTGCTAATATAACTGATATTTATAATACATTTAATTAAAATAAAATTTTATTAAAATAAAACTGATGTATTTCTTTTATGTAATGAATTACAGAACTGGTGCTAACTACCATATCATTGATTTTAACATGAGCGAATTTATTTCGTTTAATCACAATAAATAAAATGTTGATGGGCATTCGAAATGGACACAATTAACAAATATCAGACATACGATCTTTTAAGAGCTGAAAAAGAATAAAAGGATGTCATGTAACTGATATAAATTATCTTTTATTAGGGGACAAAATAAAGATGATACCGATGCCTGAAAGTCGAGTTATCATGTAAGCTTATTAAACACAAATAATTAATTGACAAATTAGTTGAGAATATTTGTGACAATACTTTGTCTTTGTCACTATTTGTGATAAAACTATTTTTATCAATGTTATGTAATAATTATTAATTTTCTCTGTACATATATTATATACATATAAACGTTTACATATCATTTAAAACATACACTGTACTACGGATAGTGTAAAAGAGATACTTTACACTTATATGAATACAAATTACACAAAAAGATAGCATTTGTCATAATTGTTTCTGCACATACTGAATGGGAAGGTATAGGGAGAAAACTATAGATACAGAGAGACTAATAGACAGATAGATGAATAGACAAATAGACAGACACACACACAGACTGATGGATAGAAGAATATTGGTTTAAATATGGATAAACTTAGATAAATAAAATTAGGCAGGAAGACAGACAGACAGACAGACAGACAGACAGACAGACAGACAGACAGACAGACAGACAGACAGACAGACAGACAGACAGACAGACAGACAGACAGACAGACAGACAGACAGACAGACAGACAGACAGACAGACAGACAGACAGACAGACAGACAGACAGACAGACAGACAGACAGACAGACAGACAGACAGATAGATAGATAGATAGATAGATAGATAGATAGATAGATAGATAGATAGATAGATAGATAGATAGATAGATAGATAGATAGATAGATAGATAGATAGATAGATAGATAGATAGATAGATAGACCGGTTAGCATAGGTTATCATGTCTTTCTACAATCTTCTATCTACACTGCGTTGTATCAGTTCTGCTGTTGACTGTTTTCCATGACATGACAAAACATGTCGTCCGTGATCTATTTTTCATTTTATTTTGCCAGTTGGAATACTTTATTACACTTTATTATTATACTTTATTATTATTATTAATACTTTATTTCCTCTTCTCATGATGTGGCTGTGAAATATTGATTGTTTCTTTCTGATGTTGTTCTTTAGTTCCCTTTTTGTGTTGGCCTCTTTGAGAATTTCCTCCTTGGTCTTTTCAACTTTCCAGGGAACTTTCAACATTCTTCTGAGAAATTCCATCTATGTGACCTCTAATCGTCTTTACATTTATTTGTCTACTGTCCATGATTCGCTTCCGTAGATCAGAATTGGTTCTATGTAGGATCGATGAACGCGCTTTCTCACTTCTATTGACATAGATTTGTTGCATACGATATTTTTCATTTTCTGAAATGCTATTTTCGTCAGAGCTATTCTGCATTTTTTTTCTGTGGTGCATCTACCGTCAGACGTTTTTATTGCACCCAAGTATTTGAAACGTTGTACTTGTTTCAGATTTGTCCTGTTTATTTTATTTTCATATTTATCATACTTGACTCATTGTATCTAGTTCGCTAGTTATCAATGAAAGATCTGTGTTTAAATTAATAAATCAATTTACAAACTTGAAAACTGCTGGAATATACCACACATATTTAACATTCTTACTTTCTCCTGATCTCTCAATATTTTCACTTTCGATATTGCTGGCATCAACGGTCCTCACGTTAGAGCCGTCTAAATTAGGAGTCGCCGTGGAGAAGGCCATGGTATGGAAGGTCAAGGTGAGGAGGAAAAGAGTCATGAACATTGTTGCTGCTGACTGTAAGCGTGAATTTCTATCTCCTGTAAGAGTAAACAATTTGAAAACCGTTGAGGCTGGAATTACTGAATGGGAATTTGTAGAATATAATTTTGTAACGAATGACTCCGCTAGAAAATGTGAATATTTGTTGTAATGTCAAATATAACTATACCACACATGAATTATACGATTTGTTATTAGTAGCTAAAATAAGTAGCGTTATGTAGATGTCTTGAAAGATTCCAGGACATGTAGAATGTGTATTATTAGAAGCAGAAATAAAAGCATGTCACGTATATAATGCCATAGCATTGCTCAAAGTTCATCATGAAACGTCACAGTATTTGGAGTTGAAAAGGCCAGTGATTTATGTAGTTGTTATGACCTTACCCATTTCGATGAGCCAAATTTGTTTAACAAAGGGATTCATCTGTTCCCTCATGCGTGTAGAAGAACTGATGGTGAGAATTATCAACAGAAGGTTGATCTGGTACCTTGAATGTAACTCGTTCATCTCGCTAGCACGAACAGGAATCATATAGAACAGATGTACAGAGCTAGGGCTATTGATGGCCTCGCGGTATGACGTCAACCTCTTTGTGAGAAGCTCCTGGATTCGATCCCCACCACAGGGGCTGGGGGGTCTCGGTAGCCTAGTTGGGAAAACCATCCGACTGGACTACCGACGTTCGGACAACCCGTGTTCGATTCCCGCTGGGAGCAGTGTGAATTGTACTCGTGGTTGGAAAAAAATACCCCCACGGTCGACCCAGCCGTTGGCAGAAATAGGTATCAGGGTATTACCCTGGGAAGGTGAGGAATGTCGCGTCGGATCTGAGTTTCTATGCTTGAGGCGACACTATACAGAAATATCCGAACATTTCTGGATAAGCGGTCGAGCACATATGGGTGGACAACTCGCGTGCTAAGATGCCGGTTCAAGTCTCGTACTTTACCTTTACCATTAGGGGCTGAGAATTTTCCAAAAAAATAATTCGTGATTTCTTTGTGGCTCCGATACTGGTCTCATGGGAGTGTGTTCCGGCGTCTAGTCTACTCGGATAATGGTAAGATCACCAGGTCCCGAGTGCACTATGTGCACGTTAAACTCTCATCCTGGTCTCAGGGGAGTGTGTTCCGGCGTCTAGTCTACTCGGATAATGGTAAGATCATGAGGTCCCGAGTGCACTTTGTGCACGTTAAACTGTCATCCTGGACTCAGGGGAGTGTGTTCCGGCGTCTAGTCTACTCGGATAATGGTAAGATCATGAGGTCCAGAGTGCACTTTGTGCACGTTAAACTGTCATCCTGGACTCAGGGGAATGTGTTCCGGCGTCTAGTCTACTCGGATAATGGTAAGATCATGAGGTCTAGAGTGCACTTTGTGCACGTTAAACTGTCATCCTTGTCTCAGGGGAATGTGTTCCGGCGTCTAGTCTACTCGGATAATGGTAAGATCATGAGGTCCAGAGTGCACTTTGTGCACGTTAAACTGTCATCCTGGTCTCAGGGGAATGTGTTCCGGCGTCTAGTCTACTCGGATAATGGTAAGATCATGAGGTCCAGAGTGCAATTTGTGCACGTTAAACTGTCATCCTGGACTCAGGGGAATGTGTTCCGGCGTCTAGTCTACTCGGATAATGGTAAGATCATGAGGTCCAGAGTGCAATTTGTGCACGTTAAACTGTCATCCTGGACTCAGGGGAGTGTGTTTCGGCGTCTAGTCTACTCGGATAATGGTAAGATCATGAGGTCCAGAGTGCACTTTGTGCACGTTAAACTGTCATCCTGGACTCAGGGGAATGTGTTCCGGCGTCTAGTCTACTCGGATAATGGTAAGATCATGAGGTCCAGAGTGCACTTTGTGCACTTTAAACTGTCATCCTGGTCTCAGAGGACTGTGTTCCGGCGTCTAGTCTACTCGGATAATGGTAAGATCATGAGGTCTAGAGTGCACTTTGTGCACGTTAAACTGTCATCCTTGTCTCAGGGGAATGTGTTCCGGCGTCTAGTCTACTCGGATAATGGTAAGATCATGAGGTCCAGAGTGCACTTTGTGCACGTTAAACTGTCATCCTGGTCTCAGGGGAATGTGTTCCGGCGTCTAGTCTACTCGGATAATGGTAAGATCATGAGGTCCAGAGTGCACTTTGTGCACGTTAAACTGTCATCCTGGACTCAGGGGAGTGTGTTTCGGCGTCTAGTCTACTCGGATAATGGTAAGATCATGAGGTCACAAGTGCACTTTGTGCACGTTAAACTGTCATCCTGGACAGTTGGAAATCAAAAACAGCAGAACAAATGGCCGCTGCCATGGGCAAAATTGAGAAGGAAAAAATCGAAAACGTCAAACTCTTGCAAATAATAAAAAGTACATCTGAAGTCAGAGATTATCTGCCTCTATGGCGGGGACGTTTGAGCACACCTATGTCAATGGTCAAAATATGAAAAGTGTACATTCATGTAAAATTCAGTTCCTCTGGATTTCGCTAGACATATAAAGCTGGCGTGCTCAAACAAACAACAATTATATAGAAGATCCACTGACCTATCGCCCACAAGTCATCAAATTAATTTTCAAGATCAACGAAGAAAGTAATAGAAATTTTCTTTCATCTTTCCAGCGCCGTCGACCGTGCATGGAAGTAAAGACTGATTCTGACAATTCTACAAGCTGGAGCTACACGCATGTTCTCCTGAATAAAGGAATACCGATTCCAAATGAACCCATCAACATGAAAGCAAATAGTCATCTTAGCAAGTAAGTTACACTACAACAAGTATCCCCCAATGAAGCTATAAAGCTATGACACTTCTTTTGTCATACATTAAACCAAACCACTTTCACGCACTTTACATTCCGGACAGACCAGAACACATTACAACGGCCGCTTATATGCCAACAAATAGGGTAGCAGGTAGAGACCTGGACAAGAACTGGGTACACAAATAAACAACACAACCACAACTACAATTTTTTCACTCTCCCCAAACAATGGAGTATCAATAAAGCTATGAAATCTTTACAGCATCACAAAATAGATACACCAACATTTATAGCTCTAGATTGAACAGTAAATCAAATATTTTCAACAAAATCATAACAAATGTCATCCAAAGACTATCCTTTTGAAAAAAAAAACATAAAATTATTTGAGATATCATGGGAAGAATACACAAAGATCATTAAAACATCTACACCGAAGATCAGACAGATCAGTCAGTCGGAAATGTCAGAAAATTAGACAAAGTTCAAAACTTTGGCACTTAGAACAACCTTACAAACAATGTTAAGCATCTCGATTATAGACATCAAGAAAACTGTAGCCTCTAGAACTCTGCAAAAAAAAAGTAAGAATAAAAAAATACGATACCCCCAATTTGAACGGCTGTTAGAACAACAACTGCATAAAAAACTGCAAGACGGAACAAAAAAAAACAGACTTCTAAGAAGGAGGGGAGCCATCTGGCAAGGAAAACCTACAGATAGTATACAAACATATCAAAACCCAACAAAGAACTACAGACATCACACAAACATACCAAAACCCAACAAAGACCTACAGACAGCACACAAACATACCAAAACCCAACAAAGACCTACAAACATCACACAAAACATACCAAAACCCAACAAAGACCTAAAGACAGCACACAAACATACCAAAATCCAACAAAGACCTACAGACATCACACAAACATACCAAAACACAACAAAGACCTACAGACTGTACACAATCATACCAAAGCCCAGCAAAGACCTCCAACCTGTACACAGACATACCAAAGCCCAGAAAGGCACACGCAAAGCTCTTACACTAGACAATAGACCAGACGCCAAAACAAGAACAAAATAATATCATATCTACCAGCAATGTATCCAAACATGAGAAACCCAAGCAAGAAATGAGAACTCCGTCACCTAACATGCTCTAGAACGAAAATGCACTGTAAACATCTTCACGTGGATATTCACAGATGGATCAGATATTGAAACAGCAATGGAGAGACGACAATTTTTAAAAATAAAAAGAGAAAAATGTGGTATAGTAGCAGCTTTAGGATTGTGAGAAACAAAACAAAAGTCGACACGCTACATCCAAGAACAATCTCAGCACCGTAGTCTCGGCATCCGAAACAAACAAATTCACCACATTTTGGAATTGAATCCGGACCTTCCTGATCAGAAAGCGAAGGCGCTCTGCCCCCAGGACTTTATAGCACTCTCAAGAAAGAGAATATCTGTTTTCTGCGATCTCTGCTCTATGGATGTAAACAGCCAATCATGTAGGACAAATACATGACCCTTTTCGTCCTATCAGACGGTCTAGTGGAGGCTACTATTTATTTTTATTTTTGAGGTTTTGTTTTGTCGAACAACTTCTCTCGTGACTAATTCTATCAATGTTTGACAAACACACACGGCCACAGTATGAACAAGTCAGGCCCACTGATCCACAGGGTTTTCCATCCTTTTTCATGAGTCTTTTCTCTTGTAAGTTTTGCCTTAGCACAGTCTCAAATAATGTTGTACCATTCCTTGTACATGCTCCCCATGATGTGCGATCTCTTGCCAGATGTTCCCTGGCATTTTCACAGATGAAGAAGTCATTCAGAGATGATTTACAAATATCTCAATGTGGTAGTTCAGGTCTGCCGATTTGTCTTTTTCCGTGTATTAGTTCACCATATAGAATTTGTTTGGGGAGTTCTAATTCGCCCTTCTTTCAGTGTGTTTGCTTTAACACACCAATGGTACATGGTCTGTGCTTTCTTCCTCATTTCACTTTGCCTACTCTGCCTAGGCACGGAATATGGAGTTAGTGCTTTACCCAGTCGCACAATCCCCCCTCTCGACTTCATTTCAAGAATCTAAGTAAGAAGTACGTAGTAGGAAGTTCGGAAGTGAAAGAAGGTACAGGGGATGCCAGAAAGTAACGCCGTCCTTCCTACTGATTTTTACTCTGGGTGTACTCCCATAACCTTCGATTCTAACTAGAATCTAGTCCACAAGGTAGTGGAGGGTTTTGTGATCAAAGTTTCCTGTGGTTGGAAAAAGGTTGGACAAATATATCACAATATATTCATCATCCTCGTGTGCCATACTAGTTGGCGTAGGCGATCATGTCCTTCCACAATCTTCTATCTACAGTGTATCGTAATTTATTGGACGCGTTTAAATTTGAATGAAAGCTGAAAATATTGGCGATGAGAAAACAAAATATGTCAAATAAAACATTGAATTTATACATGAAAATTGTAAACGTCAGTGAAGACGATAACATTTCCTTAGAAGTAAACTGAAAACAAAAAAAACAGGTTAAGAGCATACATACCTTTGTATGAAGACGATACAACGTTAACTACGCTTGCACGGGAATTAAATACATTTTGTTGTAAGCAGGGTTAAGTATAGTTAATCCCTAGTGTAAATAGATTTAGGAACTTCAAATAAAGTACAGTTTATTTCATAGGAAGTTACTCAGCAAGTAATTAATTATGGGGCTGTTTGAAGCGCTACTGGAGACTGTAGTAGCAATAAACTTTATCCACTTCTAATTATTACGTACTATTTTTATTGTGTAACACCTGTTTTATTTCATGGAGTTACTCAGCAAGTAATTAATTATGGGACTGTTTGTAGCTCTGCTGGAGCCTCTGTAGCAGCAATAAACTGTATCCACTTCTAATTATTTTGTACTGTTTTTATTGTGTAACACCTGAATCAAACAAACACTCTAGGCGACTATGGACGTGGCAAAGCCCAGACAAAAAAGTACACACATTTATTTTATACTGGTACATTCGAGAAGATTCAGGAATGGGCTAAGATCTGTTAAAAAATGGCCAGGAGCAGATAGCAATAGCGAACACTTAGCAGTAGTTGTAAAGATAAGAATAAAACTGCGAAAAACACAGACATCCCCAAGAAATATAAAATTAGAACTAGATATGATTAAAGTAGATATACAGATGAGTGATAAGTACAGTACGATAGTATAAAATAGATATAATGATATTGAGAAAATAGAGGACATCGAAGAACAGTGGGAAATGCTGAAACAATCGATTCAACAAACGTTAAAAGAAGTAATACCAGTGACTAAAAGAATCAACAAAAAGAAGTGGATGACAGAAGAAATATTAGAACTTATGGACGAAAGAGGAAAACATAACAAAGAATAATAGACTTACAAAATATTGCACAAAGAGATCCAAGACAAATGCAGAGTAGCAAAGGAAGGATGGTTACAACAGAAATGTGAACAAATGGAAAAACAACAGAAAGAATCAAAATGTATGCACAATCAGTTAAATGAATTAACAGGATGAAAAGAAATAAAAGTTTCAGGATGTGTGAAATCAAAGGAAGAAAATATAATAATGGGACAGGAGAAGATAATGAAAGATGGACAGAATATACCAGTCAACTCTATGATGATGAAAGACAATAGCTAAACAATTCCAATAAAGCCACAGGACCATCAATGATGCAGTGTGAAGTGGAGGACGCAATTCAATACATGAAAAGAGGTAAAGCTCCAGGTCCTGACAATATAACAATCGAAGAGATAAATGCATTAGGAGAGCTGGGAGTACAAGTCATAACAAAATTACTCAATGACATATATAACACTGGACACATACCCGAAGATCTACTAAAATATTTCTTTGTAGCCATACCGAAGAAGTCAGGCGCCACTGATTGTGAAGACCATCGCACTATTAGTCTCATGACTAATATGTCTCATGCCATATGTCTAAAATATTACTAAGAATCATCATGAGACGTATAAGGAACAAAATAAAACGAGAAATAAGTGAGGAACAATGTGGATTTGTGGAAGGAAAGGGCACCAATAATGGCATCTTACGAACATTGACTGAAAGATCTATAGAGCTAAAGAAAGATCTATATATGTGCTTTATAGACAACACAAAAGCATTTGACAAAGTATAGCATGTGGAAATAATAAATATGGTTGATAAATTAAACATTGATGGCAAGGATCTGCAAATCATAAAAAACATGTAATGGCAACAAAGAGCAGCTATACGAATTAACAACCAAACAGGACAATTCCAATATATAAAACAAGTAGTCAAACAAGGCTGTGTTCTGTCGCCTGATTTGTTTTAACTTTACAGCGAACATATTATGAGATCAATAGTAGACAAAAAAGGAATTCAAGTCAACGGCCACAACATAAATAATTTGTGATATGCGGATGACACAGTCTTAATCGCAGGGACAGAGAATGAACTACAAGAAATTATAGACATAATAGTAAAAGAAAGCAACAAGAATGGTCTCAATCTGAATCGTAAGGAAACATAAGTAATGGTAGAATTAATAGAAACAATCATCACCATCATGCAGCATAAAAATAAACAGGACAAATCGGAAACAAGTGCCACGTTTCAAATACTTGGGCACAATAATAACATCAGGTGGGAGATGCATTACAAAAATAAAAAGCAGAATAGCTCAGGCCAAAACAGCATTTCAGAAAATGAAAAATATATTATGCAACAAATCTATGTCAATAAAAATGAGAAAGATAATTCATCGGTGCTAAATAGAACCAATTCTGAGATATGGAAGCGAATCATGGACAATAGGCAAACAAATGAAAAGACGATTAGAGGCCACAGAGATGGGATTTCTCAGAAGAATGTTGAAAGTTCCCTGGACAGCTGAAAAGACAAATGAGGAAGTTCTCAAAGTGGCCAAAACAAAAAGGGAACTCTTAAAAATCATCAGAAAGAAGCAATCAATATTTTTCGGGCACATAATGAGAAGACGAATGTTGGAATACTTGGTTACAACTGGCAAAATAAAAGGAAAGAGAGATCGCGGACGACAAAGGGAGGGAAAAAAAATTGTATATCTTGGTGTCATGGCATGGAAAACGATCAACAACAGAACTGATACGATGCACGGTAGATAGAGGATTGTGGAAGGACATGATCGCCTACGCCAACCAGTATGGTACATGATGATGATATTTATTATGGGAGTCACGATAGCTCAGTGATTAATGAACTTGATTGTAAAGGACAATAGGTCGGGTTTGATCTTGATCAACGGCTTCCAGGTTCACCCAGCCTTAACGGGGTACGGGATTTTGTTTTTGTTTGGTGGGGGGGGGAGGTTAAAGTGGCACGGACGTAATACCGACCACATTACACCAAAATCATGGGCTAAATGTATGTACAAGTTATATTCACTAACATCATAATCCATATACGCTACGTGGCGTGACGGGTCTCTGCACAAAAACAAATATTTATTATTATCTGTAGCAGAGATTACCTGTAGCAGAGATTACCTGTAGCAGAGATTATCTGTAGCAGAGGTGTCAAATGTTCCAGGAAACGCACGAGATGGGAAACATATTTTGGTTTCAATGTTGTTGTTGTTTTTGTTATGGATCTATAAGCCTGTAATATGCATACGTATTAATATATACAGACGTATGCGTTTATGAATGTACGGTTATGTACACATATGTTTGGTGTACACACCCATAGTTGCAGATATACACATATTTATGTGTTCGCTTGGGTACGTGTGTATGTATAGGTTTGTGAATGTCAGTTTATAGGTTGTATGTATTTAGTCATGTCGTATATCATATATAAAGTTTGCAATGTAAGAGGATTTAGCCTCACAGGAAATTGATTTCACACATTGCTGGGCAAACATTGTTGATGTTTTTGGTTTAATTAATTCATGAAATATCTGGAGATACTATGGTTATGGTTAGGCTATAGAAGGCCCCGGTATCACTGCAAACGAATTAAAGTCCATAATTGCTCAACCGCCCGTGCCAGTGAAATCACCCGAATTAATATCTCATCTTCCAAACAAAGAAAGGTTGCTGTAGCTCCCATAATAGCAGTCCCAGCGCACTCCAAACGACATAAGGCGAAACCGCACAGAAAATGAATACTAACTATATATGGAGTAAGCCGGCATCTAACCCACCTGATTAAAAGTCTCTACATCAACAGAAACTGCAGTCGGAACAGCAATAGGAGAAACAGATTAATTTGAAGTTAGAGCAGGAGTAAGGGTGCATACTATATCCCCGTAAATGTTATTTAGAGCCAGTCTTAACATATGGATGTGAATCATAAGGACAATAGAAAAGACAATCATTGGAGGCTGTAGAAATTTGGTTTTACAGAAGAATGTTGAGAAATCAAGCAAATCAGATTACGACATTTACAACGTCGGCCATTCTTGATTATTGAACTTCTGTTTGCAGACATTCAGACATTCATGCAAAAATAGATGACCCACAAGAACACTTAGATATAGCTTTCACGAGCGGCACTCAAATACAACATAACAAATCAACAAAACAGAAGTCATGTTTATGGCAATAGAGAAACAGATCATCAACATAACGATAAACAGCAGGCAATTATAAAAAGTGTATAAATTTAAATATCTATAAAGTCTAGTAATAAACCACAATTCACAAGCAGCAGGAATAGTTTAAAGATGAAACTCATTCTTCTACTTTCCTTTCTCATTTGACTTTCAGCGTCGAGGGGAGATATTATTTGAGGTCGTTTGCTCTTCTGTTCGCCTCTGCTGCTGTTATGTTTCCTAGTGCTTCTAATATGTCGTCGAACCATTCTTTTTTTGTGATCCACAGTTGGGTCTGATGTTCTCGCAACGTTTATTGAAGGCTTGTTGTGTTGTGTTTTTATCACTCTGCCTTGTCACGTGGCCAAACCATTTTATCTATTGCTTCTTTACATATTCTGTGGCGGGTTATTCATAGCACTTATTAGTTCTTCAATTCTGATCTTGTCTCTTTGGCTGTTTCCTGTCATTCGTCTATCATACTTCATCTCCGTAGAGGATATTTTCTTATTGTTCTTGCGACTTGAGCACGGGTTAGCACAACGTTCTTATAAAGATGCAACAAATATATTAAATCACTGGGCAACTATCATCACAATTGTCCGATTAGGATATATCACTGGAGGCAAAACAGACACTATACGACACAATTTTGATTCAAACATTGTGCACCGCACTTGGACTCTAGGCTCAAGAACAAATGTTTAAAATAGCAACTACCGAGAGAAATGTGTTAGATGAAGGATGGGACAGCATGAGAGATAGGATCAGAAATAAACAAGTAAGAAAAAAATAGTTAAGAATAATTCCCGTCATAGAATACATGCCAACACGTGAAAAGACATAAAGAACTAAACCAACAAACGATACGAGGACACCAGACGAAGAGGTAGTACCAAAGAAATAGATGCATACACGGAATACCAGAAACACTCGGAGGTTGGTTGGTTATGCTGAGGTATAACAGCAGAAGAGGCCAATAGAATGGCAAGACCCAGTGGACTATGTCGCCCCTTGACGCCAGAAGGCAAAGAAAGAATGAAATAAACAAGAATACATAGGGCAACTACAAATAAAATGGTTTGGTCATGAGAAAAGAGAGAAAGACCAAAACACAATACACGCATGCCTTTATTCCATGGCTGGTTATTCTATATTCGCAGCACAGCTCTACATCTACAGGTGGACCACTGTGTCCACTAGTGGACATGTTTAGAAGTAGGTTAAGCAACCTACCCCCAAGTACGGGGCTGCAGGCGTATGGTGCCTAAAATTCATCTACACATGATCTCTTTGTTTACAATATCGAAGATAGGTCAACTTACATTGAGTCCGCAATAAATGAAAAACCACCCAATCCCAGTGGCATATACTGGTTTTGGGGTCTGGGCTACCGCTGACATAATAAATAGAATCATCATCATCATCATCAAGTACCGGGCATAGTGGCGTTGGTGATCATGTCTTTCCACAACATTCGATCTCGGCAGCTATTTATCATTTCTATTGTTGACCTTCTGCCAAGCCATTCTCTTGAGCTGTCTGTTATTTGTTCTCTTTGCTTCCCTCTATCTCTTCGTCCCACAATTTTTCCAGTTGTTACAATATATTCAAGTTGTTCTCTTCTAACTACATGGCCAAAAAAATGATGTTTGTCTCTTCCTAACATTGGAAATTAGCTCTCTTTTTGCTTTGACCTCTCTCAGAACCTCTTCATTACTCTTCTTAGCTGTCCATGGTATTCTCAACATTCTTCTGTAAAACCTCATTTCTACAGACTCCCGTGATTTTCTTGTCTGTTGTCCTATTGTCCATGATTCGGATCCGTATGTTAAGACTGGCTCTACGTAACATTTAAGAACACTTTTTCTTGTTTCTATTGTCAAAAATGGATTGCATAGTATTTTCCTCATTTTTTGGAAAGCTGCTTTTGCCTGAGCCATTCTACATCTCACCTCTTGTGTACATCTTCCGTCTGAGGTTAACAAAGTTCCCAAATATTTAAATTCATTTACCAGTTTTAATATTGTTTCACTTGAATAAATAGAAACATACATTATATTCAGTAGACTAACATAAAGTAATATTTTCTAATGACTTCACTGCATTTTAAATTACTTGTTTTATATGTTAATTATATCCGTCTTGTTTGGGGACGAAAATATCTTGATGACTTTGTCATTGAAAGCGCTGTTGGGTTGGTTTCTAAGTTTCTGAGGGAATGATTTCTCATTGGACATTAATGACAAACCAGATAAACGTTCTTGCGTCAGAATTGAGCGACACTAAGATTTGATTCTCTTGAGAGCAGAAAATGTTCTTTCTACAGATGCTGATGCGCATAACGTAGTTATAAATGGCTAAGGACGTTTTGATAATCAGACATAGTTTTACTTTCACTTCTGACGCTTCTTATTGGCTAGAGCTAAAAATAACCCATGAAACTACATTCCTCTAGCGGTAGCTCTTATTATATTATTTTGACTCCCATTTTTGCATGTCATGTAGGAAAACTGCTATCAGCGCACGGTCCCTTTGATATCCTCGCTAATCGAAATACACACCACGGTCATAGCGACAAACATGTTCAGGCTAGGACGCCATCGCCATCTTAACCCGTCTCATATATCACGCATCTCATATATCTTATATATTTCTGTTATTGATTCTTGGAATGAATTACAAGCAGTTATTTATGGTCCACGGATGTACTGTTCTTGACTGATCTATTTCATAACATGCTGTCAGCTGATAACATCAATGGTTTAGAACAAGAACTAACTGATCTGATCATCATCATCAAGTACCAAGCCTGCTGGCGTAGGTGATCATGTCTCTCCACAACTTTCGATCACGACAGTAATTTATCATTTCTGTTGACAGTCTGCCAAGCCATTCTCTTAAGCTGTCTGGTAACTTTTCTCTTTACTTCCCTCTATCTCTTCGACCCTCAATTTTCCCAGTTGTTACAATATATTCCAGTTGTACTCTTCTCATTACATGGCCAAAAGATGATGATTGTTCTTGTGGCGATTCCTGAATTGTACAAAGAAATTACGACGCTTGTTTATATATATATATATATATATATATATATATATATATACATGGAAAACAAACCAGTAGAAGAGATCGATCACTTTATCTATCTTGGAAGTCACATTGATCGAGAAGGGGATACGAGCAAAGAAATTAGAATCAGACTGGCTAAAGCAGCAATGTCTTTCAGAAGCCTTGAAAAGTTGTGGAAATCAAAACTCATTAGCACAAACACAAAACTTAGGCTATTCAAATCAAATGTACTATCAACCCTTACGTATGCGTCTGAAAGCTGGAAAACAACAAGAGATATAGAAACAAAGTTGAACGCATTCGAAAATAAATGTCTAAGGAAAATACTTGGTATATAATGGAACGAATTCAAAACAAACGAGGAAATTAGAGAAATCGCCAATCAACCACTAATATCTTCAGTAATAAAGAAAAGACGATGGTCATACGTTGGACATGTGATGAGAAGAGATAATAATCGAATAGCAAAGCAAGCCCTCATATGGGAAACAACAGGTAAAAGAAAAAGAGGAAGACCCAGGGAGACACTGAGAAGAACATTGATGAGAGAGGCAAGAGCAGCAGGAATCGGCTCCCTCAATGAGATAGAACTGCTTGCACAGAACAGAGACAGATGGCGAGATTTAATAAAATATCTTTAAAAGAAAACTGCTAGAACAAAAATTCATATAGGAGAAGGTGTATCTTGGTCTACGCCCTATGGGCCGGTTACGGCTCGAAAGGTCAATAGATATATATATATATATATATATATATATATATATATATATATATATATATATATATATATATATATATATATACATATATATTTATATATATGTATATATATACATGTATATATACGAAGTAAAGAGCCCCGTTACGCTAAATGGCCACTGGGGAATATGGTGTTATAGTCCGTTCAGATTCGTTTGCCTAGACATTAATTTATTTTTTTCAAAAACTTATTGTTCATTAGCATTGATCTTTTGAAGTTAGGTTTAGAATACTAATGTCGCTATAAAAATATTTTTTTATCAAAGAAATGTGATCCAGTTTCAAAGATGCCTTATTTAACCTATATTTAAAAAAAGTTAATCGATATTATAAACACCGGCGGGATTATGTAGATGCTTACATCTCACAGCTGATTCTTTAACATATAGGCATGACCTTCACGGCTGAATGCGCACCGTCCTAAAATAGTTATGTTTCCACTATAAATTTTTATAAAGAAATGTTACATATGAAATTTCCCGTTTAGCACAAAATGACATTTTAGCCGAAACCGGAAATTATGTGACGTCACAATCACGGCCGTAGACTCGAGTTCGAGTCATAATTCAGAGGCAAATCTCAATATTTACAGAAAGGAGGCGGCACTATCCATATTATCTTCTGCAAGTCTATGTGAGAATGAATATAAAGGCAAAATATTTTACTGAGCATAACATTGCTATAAAGATTTATCAATACTTCTGCAGAGAGCGTAAAAAGGGACATCTTTATTGTTGTTTATCAAACCCTGAGAAGAGAACAATGCATATTTTAGGTTTGTGTAAACGTTCATTTGATCGAATAGTTAAAGGAAGCGGATATTTATTGCCAACAAATGCAAGAAAGCAAGGAAGGAAAGAAACGTTAGACAGTTTTGATAAGGACCTAGTAAAAAGAGAAATCTGTCGAATGTTTGATATAAACGAAGAAGTGACACTTAGAAAGTTGAAGCTTTGGCTGAAAACTAACAACGACATTGAAATATCAAAAACTTCATTATGGAAAATATTAAGAAGTGCAGGCTTCACCTTTAGAAAGTATGCTGGTGGAAAAAAAACATTATTTGTGAGAAGCCACATCTAGTAGCTCTTAGAAGCAAGTATTTACGTGAAGTGAAGGAAATGCGCGAAAATGATTATGATATTGTTTATTTAGATGAAACTTGGATCAACGCTCATCATACAAATGAAAAGGAATGGCAGTTAGCAGATGGAAGTATTAAAAGATCAGTACCAAGCAGTAAAGGGCAACGTTTGATAGTTGCACATGCAGGTAGCAGACATAATGGGTTGTTGCAGAATGCTCATCTCGTTTTCATTTCAAAATCCATAGACAATAGAGACTACCACTCCGAAATGAATGGGCACATATTTAAAGACTGGATCGAGAAAAGTATCCTTCCAATTTTAGATCGACCTTCTTGTCTGATAATGGACAATGCTTCATACCATAACGTAGTTAACGTAGAAGATAGAATCCCAACATCATCAAGTACAAAAGATGCAATCAAAACGTGGCTCATAAAAGAACACATACAAGTTAACGACAGCTACTTGAAACCCGAATTGCTTAGCCTTGTAAAACAGACACAACGTACAAAGATATTTAAAATAGACAAGTTAATTCAAGAACATGGCCATAGATGTTTGAGACTACCTCCATATCATGCACACTTAAATCCTATAGAACTAGTTTGGGCAAAAGTTAAAGGACACGTAGCATATACAAATAAAACTTTCAAATTATGCGATGTTGAGACACTTACAAATCAGGCTCTATCAAATATAAATAAAGACTACTGGGTAAAATGTGAGGATCATGTGTTACGACAAGAAGAGGAATATTGGAAAAAGGATGGTTTGTTGTTTGTTCAGCCGAAAGCAGTAATCGACCTATTTGACTCGTCTGATTCTGAATGATCATTACTCTGATTAAGTCTACAGATAAATAGTTTGATTTGCAAAATTTCCTAGTTGATTTGTTAAACAGTTTATTGTTCAAGACCACCCAAGCAATCAAAAATATGTTATAAGCAAACCAACAACCATTACTTTGAATGGAAGCCTGCTTGAGTCAGTACAGAAGTTCAGCTATCTTGGATCCACTATTACAGCCACACTTTCCTTAGATGAGGAACTAAATGTACGTATTTGAAAGGCAGCGACAACATTTGGGAAACTCACACCAAGAGCATGGAACTATATCAAATTGACTCTACGAACAAAAGTTCTATATATAATTTAAAATGTGTATACTTGCCACCAAGTAAAATTTTATGGACACGCCTATGGGTCATCGTTGCACTAGATTACTGTAAAACATTTTGATTAGGGTCAAAATAATAGTTACATGGGCAAAGATCAAAGGAATTCGCCGCTTTAAGAAAACCGTTATAGCTAGACATCGAGTAACACATATGTTCTCGTGACATGGACATTTTAACACCGTATGCCAAAAATCATGTGAAATCATCAAGAACTTTTTGAATTATAAATCATAACATCTCGGCAAACGAATCTGAACGGACTATAGTGACCACATATATTTCAGCCCTTCGGCACAAGATTTTTGGGGAAATATGGCCGGTATTACGCCCGTGCCGCTTTACTTTCACAGAAAAAAATCCAGTACACATTTAAGGCTGGGTGAATCTGGAACCGTCGATTAGGATCGACATTGTCATATGTAGTGCAGTTCACTAACCACTGAACTATCGCCGCTCCCTATATATATATATATATATATATATATATATACGTGCATATAGTCTTATCTCGTGGCAGCGTAGTTTGTTTTTATTCCCATTTTCAACAATTTTATCACAAATTACGAGTTGCCTTTGAAAACGTCAGATATAATTGAATCTGACAGTGTCAGACTCAGGCGAGTCTGCACAATCTGGCATTAGATTGTCCGACAAATCAGCTTTCCCCATCGTCAGTTTGCATACCCTTCACTGTCTCTCAATGTAGTCCAAAGGGTTTCCCAAAAATCGATTCTCATTGTAGTTAATACTGATAATAAATACTGAAAAACCTCAAAACCTATAAGTGGTTATAAAATTTGAATGAATAGACCTGAAGACAGTTCAGGACTACAACTATCTTGGATATACTATAACCAGTTATGGAAAATGTACAACTGATATAAACATAACATACAAACAATTAACACCAGGGTTAAACCTAAGAATAGCAAAATGTATATTCTCAACATTCCTATATGGTGCAGACACATGGATATTATACAAGAAAACCGAAAAGAGAATCGAAGCCTTTGAAATGTGGATTTATAGAAGAATATAAAAAATTGGATGGAAATACAAGAAAACAAACGATGAAGTCTTCAAACTACTAAAACTTAATAGAGAACTACTAAACATAATTCGAACAAGAACAATGCTATTTTTGGACCATGTTAAAAGACACAACAACTTATTAAAAGTAATCTTGGAAAGGAAAATACAAGGTAAAAGAGGCAGACCAAAACTAACATTAACGAGTAACACCAAAAGATGGACAAATCAGCCTATGACAACCTGTATCATCAAGGCAAGAGACAGAAGAATGGCGCTCCATGGTAGCCAACATTCGTTGCTTGATGACGATGAGTGAATATTGAGTGACATGAGGACCAGTAACAAATACAGATATAGATGCATGCTAAGGTTAGTTGATCAGCGGGTACTCAAGTGGACTATAAATATCTGCCCAGATTTGAGACAAGGCTATGAAGTGGACGTTATATCTATATTGTCGGCAAGATAGAGGGAGACAAGACGGTGACTCTATTACACATTTGTAGATAAAGAGAGTAGCCGTTGATCATTCATTGCTCGGGTATGACCATATTCTTAAACGGTGATAGCGCCAGGGTATTCAGGGAAATTAAGCATAACGCAGACGGCCAATATTCTGGAACTAAAACCGTCAACTTGTAGAAACCGTCAAATTATTATATAAACTGTCAAATTGTTTTATAAACCGTCAAATTGTTGTATAAACTGTCAAATTGTTGCATAAACCGTCAAATTGTTGTATAAACTGTCAAATTGTTGCATAAACCGTAAAATTGTTAGATAAACTGTCAAATTGTTGTATAAACCGTAAAATTGTTATATAATAACTGACAAATTGTTGTATAAACCGTCAATTTGTTGTATAAACAGTCAAATTGTCGTATAAACCGTCAACTTGTTCTATAAACCATCAACTTGTTGTAAAAACAATCAACTTGTAAAAACAATCAACTTGTATAAGCTATCAAATTGTTGTATAAACCATAAAATTGTTTTATAAGCCATCAACTTGTTGAATAATCTGTCAACTTGTTGTATAAACCGTCACCCTGTTCTATAAAATAATCACTTGTTTTATTAACAGTCAAATTGTTGTATAAAATGTCAACTTGTTGTATAAACACTCAAATTTGTATAAACTATCAAATTGTTGTATAAATCATCAATTTGCTGTATAAACTATCAACTTATGTATAAACAATCAAATTGTTTTGTATAAATAACAAAATTGTTGTATAAAACGTCATCTTGTAAAACTTGCAATTATTGTAAAAACAGTGACATTCTTGTATACAACGTCAAATTGATGTATAATCCGGCAAATTGTTGTATAAACAGCCCACATGTTGTATAAACAATCAAATTGTTGAATAACCTTCAACCTGTTGTATAAACAAGTTGCATAATGTATGATGTATAAATCTTCAACTTGTATAAATCGTCGAATTATTGTATAAGCCATCAACTTGTATAAACCGTCAACTTGTTGAAAAAACCGTCAACGTGTTGTACAAACCGTCAACTTGTTGTATAAATCACCAAAGTGTTATATAAACCGTCATTTTGTTGTAAAAACCCTCAACTTTTTGTATAAAGTTGTCAGCTTGTTGTATAAACCGTCAACTTGTAAAACCGTTAACTTGTGTAAATCGTCTAATTATTGAATAGACCTTCAACTTGTTGTATAAACCTTCAACTTGTTGTATAAACCGTCAACTTGTTGCATAAACCGTCAATTTGTATCAACCGCCAACTTGTATAAATTGTCTACTTGTTGAATAGACCTTCATCTTGTATAAAAACTCAACTTATTGTATAAACCGTCAAATTGTTGTATCAACCGGCAACTTCTTGTAAAAACCGTCAACTTGTAACAACCATCAACTTGATGTATAAACTTTCAAATTGTTAATAAACCTTTAACCTGTTGCCTAAACTGTCAAATTGTTGTATAAACCGTCAACTTGTGTAAACAATTGAAGTTGAATGAATCTTTTCCTGCTGTACGCAACTGATGTCATTATCTGACTGAGGGCCAGTATAGCTGGCAGTATTGATAGCCACTAGTTAGGTAAGTACAAGTGACAGATTATATACATTGCATATGTTTGGTGTTATGCAGTTTTACAAGTAATACAATACAACTTTAAAATAATAAAGCAAAAAACATGTATCTTCCCATTAATGTTAAGGCCTAATATCTCATTAATGTTTTTAAAGATTTGCTCAGTGTATAGATTGAACAAGCTTGGTGATAGGATGCATCCTTGTCTTACTCCTCTTTTTATATCAATGGGTGTAGAGTTCTCCTTGAAATATTTTATTTTTGCTGTTTGCTCCCAATACAAATTACATATCAGTCTTTTGTCTGTGTCATCCAGATGTATATCTTTTAGGCAGTCAATAAGTTGCTCATGGTGTATTCTATCAAATGCTTTGGTGTAGTCTATGAAGCAGGCATATATTGGTTTGTTTACTTCTATGTACTTTTCAATCAATGTCCTCATGCTGAATATGGCTTCTTTTGTCCCACTGTTTTTCTTGAATCCGAATTGCTGCTCATCTAGCTCATTATTAATTGTATTGTGAATCCTTCCTTGTATAACTTTTAGTAAAATTTTGGTTAACTGGCTCATTAGGCTTATTGTTCTAAAATCGCTGCATTTAACTGCACCATTCTTTTTAGGCAATGCTATAAAAGTTGATGTTTTTAGTTCATTTGGTATGGATCCTGTGCGGTATATGTCATTGCATATGTCTGTGATCACTTCAATGCCAAAATCTTCTAGTGCCTGTATCATCTCTATCTGTATATTGTCAGGTCCTGCTGCTTTTCCCTTTTTCATTGTTTTCATAGCTTTTTCTACTTCAGATTTCAGGATTTTATAGCTGGATCTACATTTTATGAATGGTTTTTTGTCCCTTTCGTCATGAAATAATTGTGTTACGTATATCTATAATAATATGCATTTATTATTATTTGTCTCCAGTCTAAACCACCGAAAACTGCTATTCGTGCTATTTCGTTCTAATTGTTTGTCTGCAGTATTCAGCCTACCCTATCCGGAAGATACTTATCTTAACAGGAGAGATGCAGATACACTATGTATTTCTGAGCTGTGATCGCAGCCTTATGCTATAGTCATGAGAACACCTGCGCGAAAAGACATTGTCTACGAAGCTAATTGTACAGTTAGCTCAGTGGCAGTGTCCCATAGCGTTTGGCAAGGCGCTGTGCCACTGAGTACGAGTTCGATCCTGCTTTGGTCCTTATTTTTTCCTTTTGTTGATTATTTGTCATTTTTTCCGAGTGCTGTAAACATACCTCTTCCTCTGAATTGATTCGCTGTTTCTGGAAACTGTTGACTGTTTATACAAGTTGATGGTTTATACACCAGTTATTGTTTATACAACAATTTGATTCTTTATACAACAATTTGATTGTTTATACAGCAGTTTGATTGTTTATACAGCAGTTTGACGGTTTATACAACAATTTGATGGTTTATACAACAATTTGATTGTTAATAAAACAAGTTGATGGTTTATGCAACAAGTTGACGGTTTATATAACAATTTGACAGTTTATATAACAATTTGACATTTTATATAACAATTTGACGGTTTATACAACAGTTTGAAGGTTTATATACTAATTTGACGGTTTATACAACAATTTGAAAGTTTATACAACAATTTGACAATTTATATAACAATTTGACGGTTTATACAATAATTTGACAGATTATATAATAATTTGACGGTTTATACAACAATTTGACAGTTTATATAACAATTTGACAGTTTATACAACAATGTGACAGTTTATACAACAATGTGACAGATTATATAATAATTTAACGGTTTATACAACAATTTGGCAGTTTATAAACAATTTGACAGTTTACACAACAATGTGACAGTTTATATAATAATTTGACGGTTTCTACAAGTTGACGGTTTTAGTTCCAGAATATTGGCCGTCTGCATTATGTTTATTCTCCCTGAATACCCTGGCGCTATCACCGTTTAAGAATATGGTCATACCCGAGCAATGAATGATCAACGGCTACTCTCTTTATCTACAAATGTGTAATAGAGTCACCGTCTTGTCTCCCTCTATCTTGCCGACAATATAGATATAACGTCCATGTCATAGTCTCGTCTCAAGTCTGGGCAGATATGTATAGTCCACTTGAGCACCCGCTGGTAAACTAACCTTAGCATGCATCTATATACGTATTTGTTACTGGACCTCATGTCACTCACTATACACTCATCGTCATCGAGTGCCATCTCCGCAACGAAGGTTGGCTACCATGGAGCGCCATTCTGCTCTGTCTCTTGCCTTCAGGATGCAATTTGTCATAAGCTGATTTGTCCATCTTTTGATGTTACTCCTCATGTTGGTATTGGTCTGCCTCTTTACCTTAGCTAATGTGTCTTTTAACATGGCCCAAAAATCGCATTGATCTTGTTTGAAATATGTTTAGTATTTTTCTTTTCATTTTTCATTGTTCTAAGACTTCATCGTTTGTTTTCTTTTATTTCCATCCAATTCTAACTATTCTGCTATATGTCCACATTTCAAAGGCTTCAATTCTCTTTTCTGTTTTCTTGTCTAATGTCTATGTTTCTGCACCATATAGGAATGTTGAGAAGATACAACATTTTGTTATTCTTAGTTTTAACCCTTGTGTTATTTGTTATTATGTTAGTATATTTTTCATGACATTAAATTACTTTTTGCTATTCCTAATCTTTTGTTTATATCAGTTGTACATTTTCCATCACTGGTTATAGTAAATCCAAGGTAGTTGTATTTATGAACTGTCGTCAGGTCTATCTATTCCTTCAATTTTTATATCCGCTTATGGATTTTTAGTGTTTTCTTTGTTTACAATCATAGTTTTAGTCTTTTTGATATTAATATCTACTCCATATTTAGAACTTGTCATGTTTATTTCATTAAGTAATTGTTGTAGATCTTTAGGATTTTCTGCTAGTAGTACAGTATCATCAGCATATCTTAGATTATCTATTACCTTTCCATTAATTTTTCGGCCTGATATCCACTATACACTAATAACTAATACTAAAATATTGAAAAATTTGGAAGAATATTGAGACGTCGCTGAAGAGCTAAAAAGACCAACCAGGAAATTGTCAAAGAGACCTGAACAACCAGCACTTAAACATCAGCTAGAAACCATCAATATTTTTTTTTTCCAGGACATCATGAGAAGCGGAAAGCTATAATATTTTGTTACTTTTGTGTAGGTACCAAATACCTAAGCCTACGTATTTGCCGCTCTGCACTTATTTCTGCTTTTCCCACTTATGTTTATGTTCCATGATGGTAATGATTATTTCTTCGATATGACATTATTGCTGTTTTGTTACTGATTAGGCTGAGATATTTTTGTTGCTTATTTTCACGATTATGTCTATCTTTTTGTCTACAAATTATTCTCCACCTCTGCTGTTAAGACTGTTATTCGCATATCGTAGATTGTTTATCTCATATCCGTTGAAATGTTTAATAGAAACATATGCAGATGTCATTGCTTAAATAGGGGGATCAGTAAAAGAATTATAATATTAGTGGAAAACAGCCGTGATGTGTAAAATGTATTTATTTATTTGTTCACACATTTATTTTCTCCATTAGTGTTTTTATTTGTGACGTATGGACCGGGTCACAATTAAGTTGGATTGGAAGATATGTCACATTGTTTTATTAAACACAATCATTTGTTTTACCACTTAGACAAAAATGGCCACTTAAAAAAATACATTTAAGAGACAAGAGAGAGTGCTGTACTTCATGCACATCACTGTTATAACCATTTACTGAGTTGTGCATCTCTTGTAACCGTCACATCTTATTGAACCATATACAATATCCGACCCATCAGTATCGTAGCTACTCTTCATTAAACATCGTGTTACTCTCCAGGAACTGTTGTTGAGTGACCTCATTGGATCCTACTTATCAAGCCCTGGACGTTCCTTCAGAGGAAATGTAAAGAGGTCAAGGCAAAGAAATGCATACAAATTTGATGCCGCAGTAAAGCTGATTGTAAAGGGGAAATGGAAAATAGAAAAAAAATGGTATTTTTAAACCTTTACGTAACTAATGGAAAACACACTTTTGAATGACATTTCGGCTCAAATAGACCTTCACAAGGTACAATAAATAACACACAGAAACATATGTGAAATATAAATTAATGAAATATAAAGTATATATATATATATATAATATTAATAATAAAGGAAAATATGATGACCTGCTGAAAATTGATTTAGTGGAAAATAAAAGATAACACAGCAAAAATAATTTGAACATTTCGGGTTACATTTTGAAGAAGAAACATACTACGTCTTGAAAAACACAGCGCGTCTTACCTCGTCTGGGAGGAGTGGCGCTTTAGACGTGAGGTTCCTGCACGTAGGCTGGAGAGAAGGGGGTGTTGTTGAATGTACCTCTACGTCATCAGCTGTCCTATATGTCTCCCACACAGACTGGGGGTACCTGAACGTAAGGTGACCATTCGTCCCGGATTGTCCGGGACAGTCCCGGAATTTGACATTTTTTTAACCTTTGTCTCGGATTAGCTGCCGTACCGGTTTTGTCCCGATTTTGGCATATTTTTTAGCTTTTGTCCCGGATTTGATAAAAAATAATTTGGGACACAAACGTTTACCAATTTTGCCATTTTGGTATACGGCGTACATTTCTTCAATTAAAAAAAATATTATTCCGTTGCTGTGTAGACAATTTTGTTTAATATCAAAACAGTAGAATGCGCTCCTAGTTTTAAATCTCGTATATATTCGTTGTGTTACTAACTTTCACTTTCACTTTCGCAAAAAATGGCACCGAAGCGTAATTGTAGTTTTAATCAAGATTTACAAAAGGAATACCCTTTTATAAAAAAAAGTCTACATCGTCATCAGACTTCACTGTAAGATGTAATATATGCTCATCCGGGTTTACTATTAACCATAGTGGACGTGGTGATATTAAGAGCCACATAAATAGTGATAAACATAAGAGAGCCGTCGCTACTGCTGCATCAAGCTCGTCGTTGACAAATTTTTTTCGAGCTGAACAGGTTGGTGACAAAGAATAACAGTTAGCTGCTACAGAAGGTGCCTTTGCATATCATACAGTGATGCACAATCACACGTTTAGATCTATGGTCTGCACATCAAAATTGATTCAAGTAACTTTAGAACCAAAATTTGCTTGTGAACGTACGAAAACAGAAGCTATTATTCGGAATGTGTTCACACCCCATGCTCTAAACGAGTTGAGATGTGACCTAGAAAAGTAAAATTTATCTCCATACTGACAGATGCCTCCAAGCACAAAGAAATCAAGATTTTTCCTTTGCTTGTCAGATACTTTGATCGCAATAAGGGACTGAAAGTTAAAATATTAGAGTTGAAGTCATTGCCGGGTGAAACATCTGATATAGTAAGTAGTTTTCTTATTGACTGTCTAACTGAAAATGGTTTAGAACTGAACGTAGTTGGATTATGTGCAGACAACACAAAAGCAGCACAAGTGGCAGCAGAAATGACCAACTACAAGATAGATATTCTGGGAATGTGTGAAACAAGATGGCTGGGAGCGGAGAGAATAAAATTGAATACAGGGGAAATTATTTTATCATCAGGACACCAGGAACTAGGAGCACAACATAGCGAAGGGATAGCTATAATGCTATCAAAGAATGCACAGAAGACACTAATAGAATGGGAGGCAGTGGGACCAAGACAGGTGAGAGCAACATTTAGAACAACCATAAACAAAATAAAATTACACATTATACAATGCTATGCACCAACCAACGATAAAGATGACTCAGTTAAAGATGATTTTTATAAACAGCTACAATGTCAGATGAATGCAAGACGAGCCAAGGATATTATAATCTTGATGGGAGACCTAAATGCTAAGGTAGGATCAGACAACAGAGGCTTCGAAGAGATTATGGGAAAACATGGACTTGGAGATATAAACGAGAATGGAGAGATATTTGTGAATTTCTGCGCCCTTAATCAAATGAGCCTAGGAGGAACAATATTCCAACATAAAAGAATACACAAAGCTACATGGGTGTCACCAGATCATAGAACGGAAAATCAAATTGATCACATATGTATTAATAATAAGTTTAAGTCATCCTTACAGGATGTAACAGTATATAGAGGGGCAGATGTAGCTTCTGACCATCATCTTCTGTTAGCCAAACTTAAAATAAAATTAAAAAGGTATACTACAACGAATAAGGGTAGAAAGTATTTCAATGTAGGGTTTCTTAAAGAACAAGGAATTAAAGATACATTTGCAGTCACAATAGCAAACAAATACCAAGTCCTCCAACAACTAGAAAATACAATAAATATAGAAGATCATTGGAAACAGGTAAAAAATATATGGAAAGAAACATGCGAAGAAACACTGGGGAAAAGAGAACGCCAGGATAAGGCATGGATGACAGCAGAGACCCTGGATAAAATTAAAGAAAGAAAGAACAAGAAAGCAGACATAAATAAAAGCAAAACAAGAAGTAATAAAGCCAAGACACAGGAAGCTTACACAGAGGTGAACAAAGAAGTGAGAAGATGCATTAAAAGAGATAAGAGGAAATATATAGATGAACTAGCTAAAGAGGCAGAAGAAGCAGCAAATAAAGGGAATATGAAAGAACTGTACAACAGCACAAAGAAATTAGGTGGAAAATACAAACAGCTCAACGCCTTTATCAAAGATAAGAAAGGAAATCTGCTTAGTAATATAAGGGAACAAATGGAAAGATGGAAAGAGCACTTTGAAGAACTTTTGAACAGACCCGGCTCAAAAAATCCTCCAGATATACTACCAGCAGAAGAAGAGTTACACGTTAACTGCGGAAAACCAAGCAAAGAAGAAATAATGAAAGCCATCAAACTATTAAAAGATGGTAAAGCCACAGGACCAGACGAAATTCCTTCGGAAGCCATCAAAGCAGATATTAACACCTCTACCAAGATGTTACATGATCTATTGGATAAAATTTGGGAGAGGGAAGAAATACCTAAAGACTGGAAAGAAGGTTATATGATCAAACTACCAAAGAAAGAAAGTTTACAGGAGTGCACAAATTATAGGAGAATTATGCTACTATCAGTGCCAGGAAAAATATTAGGCAGAATCATTCTGGAGAGACTAAAAGAGACTATAGAGAAACACTTGAGAAATGAACAAGCAGGTTTTAGGAAGAACAGATCTTGTGCTGATCAAATAACTACTCTACGTATAATAGTTGAAAAAAGTTTAAAACTAAAATCCCCACTTTATATTGGATTCATAGATTACGAAAAGGCATTTGATAGTTTAGACAGAAGAATGCTTTGGAAGTTGCTGAGTCATTACGGAATCCCAATAAAGTTTATTAACCTGATAAAAACAATGTATGAAGGAACAAAATGTAGTGTGGTGCATGAAGGACAGCTTACAGAAGCATTTGAAATAAAAACAGGAGTAAGGCAAGGATGCCTTCTGTCTCCATTTCTCTTTCTACTGGCCATAGATTGGATTATGAAAATAACTCAAAACAACAGAAATGGGATCCAGTGGTCACTGACCAAACAACTTGATGATTTAGACTTTGCTGATGACATAGCTCTCCTATCACACAGCCATCAACAGATGCAGGATAAAATGAGTATATTAGATGAGAGATCACAACAGCTAGGACTAAAGATTAATAGAGATAAGACCAACATTATGAGAATTAATGCAGTTGGCAATAACCAAATAAAACTAGGAGAAATACCTCTACTAGACGTACAATCTTATATATATCTGGGCAGTAATATAGATAAAGAGGGAGGAACAGAAAATGATACCAAAATAAGAATATCAAAAGCAAGAGGAGCTTTCATTGCATTGGGAAACACATGGAAATCCAAAGAAATTAGGCTAAATACAAAAATAAAAATTTTCAACTCAAATGTTAAGTCGGTCCTATTATATGGCTGTGAAACATGGAGAATAACAAAATTGACAATCACGAAGGTACAGACTTTCATTAATGGATGCTTGCGCAGAATAAAGGGATGGAAATGGCAGGACAAAGTCACTAACGTGGAATTATGGAAATGTACCGGTCAAATACCAGTGGATAAAGAGATACAGCAAAGACGATGGCGATGGATAGGACACACACTACGGAAGCCAACTGAGAGTATTACACAACAGGTCCTTTTTTGGAATCCCCAGGGGAAAAGACAAAGAGGAAGACCAAGGAATTCTTGGAGAAGACAGATCGAAACAGAGATGAAGATGATGGGGAAGACATGGAATGATCTTAAAAGAATTGCAAAAAACAGAACGACTTGGAAAGTGTTTGTTGAAGACCTATGCTCCACTGGGAGCTAAAAGGAAGGTAGAAGAACACAAATTCTAATTTTGGGGGCGCTGAAAGAAAAGGACAGAACAATGTTTTCACAAAACTGAAAGAAAACCTTGGACATAGTTTGATAGGTGTTGGGTGTGCTTGCCATATTTTCCACAACACTGTTCGAGCAGCTGCAGACGTATTGCCTGTTGATGTTGAAATGACTATTGCAAATATTTGTCTGTACTTCAAATCATACACAGTTAGAGTTGAAAGTCTCAAGGAGTTTTGTCAGTTTGTCGACACAGACTTCCAGATGATTTTAGGTTATGCACAAACTAGGTGGCTTGCGCTCTTGCCTGCTGTTGAAAGGGTTCTTTACATGTTCCTGCCTTTAAAATCATATTTTCAATCTCAAGACAGATGCCCAGTTTTTATGCAGGAATTCTTTGAAAACCCACTGTCTGAGGCATGGCTTATTTTGGTTCACAGTCAGGCATCCTCTTTCCACGAAGCAGTGCAGAAAGTAGAGGGACAGATGGTCACTGTATTTGAAGTCATTGACAACATCAATAGGTTGAAAGCTATCTTGGAGTCCAAGCTGGAAGACGGCTTCTTGCCATCAAGAGTTCAGATAATCCTTAAAAAGCTGGAAATGGAAGGATTTCCACGTGATGATGTGAAAAAGTTTAACGCCAGTGTTTCTTCATTTTATGAAACAGCTTTAAGTTATTTGAAGAAATGGGCTGCAAATAATTTTCAAAACCTAGAGTCTTATAGCTGGGTAATGCTGAACAGAACACCAAATTGGGAAGATATTGAGAAGTCTTCATCATTAGTGAGTCAAACAGTGCCTTCAGTCGACTTTCCAGAAAATGAAATGTATGACGAATATGTCTACATGAAACAGTTCGTTACTTCACAAAAAAATTAGTGAGTGGAGTCTTAATAAAACATTACCAGGGCAGCGTTGGGTTGAACTAGCTTCCCATTTCAGAAACAATCATGTGCCCGTTTCACATATTCTGAAGTTGGCAGAGTTCTTTTTGTGTCTACCTGGAACAAATGCTGCAACATAACGAGTGTTTTCTCTGATGAACAGTTTGTGGACAAATGATAAAACACAACTAGGTGTTGAAACTTTAAAAGCCATGTTGATCACCAAAGTGAACTATGAGGGAACATGTGTCGAATTTTATAAGATGCTGCATACAAAGAAGGACATTTTACAGAAAATTCACTCATCTGAAAAGTACAGCATCTCTGTTTCACCTTCAATTTAAGTGAGTATCACTGTTTTTTTTTTTATCTCCTGATTATCCTGATAGCGTATTGTAGGTCTATATTATTAGATGTTTTAAAATGTATGTATTATTCACTTGAAAATGACAGCAAGAAGAAATGTAATTTATTGGTGGAAAATTGAAGTAAAATTATTCCGTCCCAGAATGGGATTTCAAAAATATGGTCACCTTACTGAACGTCATCTACTGCCTTATATGTTTCTCACACAGACTGGGTGTACCTGAAAGTTTCTGTATTTTTAGACAGAATAGTCTACAGCAGTGGTGGCCAACTTGAGGTTGCCCGAGGGCCGGATTAAAGCCAAGGCCAAGACCCGCGGGCCACACTTAAGAATATCGTCAAAAATGACAGTAGGGACCTATGCGATATAGTAATATATAAATAATGCTTGCACTTTGACTACATATTTGATTTGTAACAAATCCATTAATTATTCATTTTAAAATTACCTTTAATGTCTCAGTGCGACGATTGTGACTTGTCACAGCTTTCCACCAGAGATTTGAAGTCCACTTCCATTTTTGACGTGGCGATTCGGAGAGTATGGGACAATGTCGAATCGGTCATTCTGTTCCTGGTCTTAGATTTAATTAACTTCATGGAAGAGAATGTTGTCTCGCAGAGATATGTGCTGCCGAATATAGAGCACATCTTTAGTGCCCATTTTCTCAGACACGGGTAACGTTCATTTGGTAGCAATTTCCAGAAGTCAGCTCCTAATGCCTTTACAGTACTGAGGAAGGGGTCACACTGAAGGTCACACAACTCTAGTTGAAGATCTGATGGCTGGCACTCCACTGTGCACTTAATTGGGTTATTAAAAAGTTCCGTTTGCGGACGAAACATTTCAAAATCTTGAAATCGTCGATCAAATTCACAAATCAAATGTTCAATGTCAGCTGCGTACTTACTGAAGTTTGCACTTTCTATCTCTGACAACAACTGCTTACAACTTGAAAAATGGAACAGATCATTTTTTTGCAAAGAAAGTCTAAATAGATTCAGCTTCTTTTTAAAACCATCAACATATCCCATCAATTGAAAAATGGTTTGCTTTTCCCCTTGTAGCTGCAAATTCAATATGTTCAAATGTTGTGTGATGTCTGTGAGATATGCCAGATTATGAAGGAAATTAATGTCTTTGAGTGCATGTTGAAGATCAATGGAGCATGGTAAGTTCTCTCGCAGGAAGTCATAAATGTCATTCTTCAGTTCAAAAAATATTATTAAACATTTCCCTCGACTAAGCCATCTTACTTCTGTATAAAGCAGGAGATCACCGTAGCTAGAATCTACTTCCTCTAAAAATGATAAAAACTTCCTGTGATTTAAAGACTGGTGTCCTCCTCTTATCAAATTTGTTATTTTCACAACAGTAGCCATGGTGTCTTTTAGATTTATGGACTTTGCACAAAGGGCCTCTTGATGAATTATGCAATGCAATGTAGGTACGTTAATTTTGTTTTGCTTTAGAAGTCCAACAAAACCAGTATTTGAACCAATAAAAGCTTTGCAACCATCAGTACACACTGCAGACAACTTTCCAAAACCACCTACTTCATCTACGGCACTATGAACTGCAGAAAATATGTCTGTCCCTCTACAAGTGTCATGCAAAGAGCAAACTTTCAACAATTCTTCAATAACAGTAAAATCCTCCTGGATAACTTTAACAAAAATAAGAAGCTGGCAAGTGTCAGTGATGTCAGTACTTTCATCAATCGCGAGCGAAAAATATGAGCAGTTTTCAATACAAGATTTTAAACTTTGAGACAGTTGCAGACTGATGTCTTCTGTTCTTCTGGCTACAGTTTGTTTTGAAAGAGGCACAGATTCAAATTCTTTGGCTATTTTTTCTTGACCGAATGCCTTTGCCATTTGAATCGCACATTTCTTCACAAAATTTCCGTCAGTAAAGGGTTTTTTAGATTTTGCAAGCTCATAGGTAACTGTATATGATGCAATGATCGATGACTCTTTAATTTTATTGCCCTTTGTATACATACTTTGCTGTTGATTCAACTTTGTCTTCAGCTGTTCAACCAAAAGCTTCCTAGCTTCAATGCTATGTTTCTCATACATGTTTTGATGATGTGTGGCATAGTGCCGTTTTAAATTTATTCCTTCAAAACGGCTAACACTTGAACGCAAATTAAGCACTGAGGTTTACTATCCTTATTGAAGATGAACAAATAATCTAATTCCCATTCAGGTTTAAATATGCGATTTTCACAATCAACTTTTCTACGTTTTAACATGATTTAATACAAAATCTCACATCAAAGTTAAAAGTCACAGAATGTTGGTCCACTATCGAAAATAAGTCCAGATTTGACAGTTATACACAGACTTGTGTTTGACAATGAAATCAAAAGATTGTGACCAAATAAACACGTTGCAGTCATTTTATGGACAAGACAAGACGATGGGATCAAAGGGAATGAAGGCGAACAGGGAAACATTTTGAATGTAACTTCAAAGACAGAATTAGAGCTCCGAAGTCCCCTCACCCCTGTCCCTCCCAACCTCATTAACCCCTTACCGCGAAATGAAAGAGCCACCACAAGTCCAGACGACAAATGTTGAGCCAAAGATCTGACGCTATCACCGCACTGACAATAAAGCAACTTTGCGGTACCAACTCGAAGCAAAGACTTTGAATATTGTCGGCACCATTAGTTGTGCAGTGTGTGTGTGTGTGTGTGTGTGTGTGTGCGTGCGTGCGTGCGTGCGTGCGTGCGTGCGTGCGTGCGTGCGTGCGTGTGTGTGTGTGTTATTTGAAATTATGTTGCCAATCTAGCTGTTGCGAGAAATTGACAGAGATTTTCAAATTGTGTATTCTTGAACGATAGAAGAGTTAACTCCAACACGGATTAAAACCAGGAGAAATCCGCTATTAGGGGTAAAAAATGAAGTAAGTCCGTGGAAATTCACGGGCCAAGAAAACTAGGCTGGCGGGCCGCCATTTGGCCACCCCTGGTCTACAGCGAAAAATAATAACTCTCAGTTTCCTGGATGAAGAATGCCCACAAGACCTATGGATTCGTGTGTACACAGATGGATCAACACAGAATTCAGTGAATGGGGGAGCAGGTGCATATATAGAGTACCCAAATAACACTAGGGATATGAATAAAATAGTAACAGGGAAATATTGTCATAATTATGATGCAGAAATACAAGCAATAAAGTTGGCAATAGAAAAACTGCCGAACAGTAATCTTAGCCCACAGCCTGTAGTGTTTTTGACAGATGCAAGATCAGTACTCCAGGCACTACAATCCAGAAAATTACCACGTCTGCAGACCTTATTGACTGAACTCTGCAAGCACCACAGAGTTGTCCTGCAATGGATCCCATCTCACTGTGGAATGCCAGGAAATGAGAAAGCAGATCAGTTGGCAAAGGAAGGTTGAACAGGCACACAACTAGATACACCGGTTACATACCATCATAAGAAACAGACAATCAAATAAATCAGAGGACCACAAGCCCAAAATCAGGACGCCCTTCATAATATCAATAGATATGAACAAGTTATCATTATACGCCTCTGAACAGGACACACTCGACTCCATAGTCATATGTATACAACATTTAAGATCGGTACCTCAACTACTTGTACATGTGGACAGGCGCCCCAGACTGCTGAACACATACTTCAAGACTGCACTGAATATAGTAAACTGAGAAAAATCCATTGGCCCATAGATACACTACCGACAAAACTATATGGGCCACTGCAAGAATTACAAAAGACAGTAAAATTTATACAGGAAACGACATTGCAGATATACAAAATACTTCGGACGAACGAAAGATAGATAGATAGATAGATAGATATGTCTCCCACACAGATTAGCTATACCTGAACTTCATCTACTGTTTTATATGTTTCCCACACAGACTGGGTGTACCTGGACGTGATCTACTGTCTTATATGTTTCTCACACAGATTAACTATACCTGAACTTCATCTACTGTCTTATATGTTTCTCACACAGACTGGGGGTACCTGAACTTCATCTACTGTCTTATATGTTTCTCACACAGATTAACTATACCTGAACTTCATCTACTGTCTTATATGTTTCTCACACAGATTAACTATACCTGAACTTCATCTACTGTTTTATATGTTTCTCACACAGATTAACTATACCTGAATTTCATCTACTGTTTTATATGTTTCTCACACAGATTAACTATACCTGAACTTCATCTACTGTTTTATATGTTTCTCACACAGATTAACTATACCTGAACTTCATCTACTGTATTATATGTTTCTCACACAGATTAACTATACCTGAACTTCATCTACTGTCTTATATGTTTCCCACACAGACTGGGGTACCTGGACGTGATCTACTGTCTTATATGTCTCCCACACAGATTAACTATACCTGAACGTCATCTACTTTCCTATATTTCTCCCACACAGACTGGGGGTAACTGAAATTCATCCGCTGTCCTATATAACCTTCTCGCTATGGGTGAGACCCAACCGTCGTCAAGATGAATTGGTAGAAATGATTTAGCCACTGGTAGTGAGGTAGGGATGTACTACAGCAACCATAAGACGTGTCACTTTTGTATTTGACATCACTGTCATACTTGGACCTTCAGTCTTGTGATGTGTTTCATTGATCCATGTTGACTCACAGTCTTGTTGTACACATGATTGACCCTCCACCCCCTTAGTCCTGTGTTGCGTAACACTGACCTAGTGATCGACAAAGACCCCTCAATCTTGTGTCCAACAACACTGATCCACTGATCGACAAAGTCCCCTCAGTTTTGTGTCCGACATCAATGATCCACAGATCGACAAAGACCCTACAGTCGTGTGTCCAACATGACTGATCCACTGATCGACAAAGACCCCTCAGTTTTGTGTCCGACATCACTGATCCACTGATCGACAAAGACCCCTCAGTCTTGTGTTCGACATCACTGATCCACTGATCGACAAAGACCCCACAGTCGTGTGTCCAACTTCACTGATCCACTGATCGACAAAAACCCCTCAGTCGTGTGTTAACATCACTGAGTCACTGATCCACAAAGACCTCTCAGTTTTGTGTCCCAAATCACGGACCCATTTGGACCCCTTTATCGTGTGTTGCACATCACTGATCCACTTGGACCCCTTCGTTTCATATTTTCATGGACTGAACCGATACGCTGTTTTGAAATCCACCACTGCAATGAAGTAATTTTTATCCAGAACGATCCCGAGGAAAGCAGGCAGTTATGATTCGCTGATCGCTGCTGCATAGATCATGTCAGGTAAGGTATCTCGGACTCGCAGATCAAAAAGGATGCTGAGTAATTATGGTTCAGTGCCTTTGTTTCCAGCTGAACACTGGAGATATATTAAAGCTATCGTTAGCACAATCTGTTTGAATAAAACTAGCAGAATATTTTGGCAAAAGAAAATCTGCTAAATAGACTTGATTAAAAAGTGAAAATAATATGAGATGCGTGAAGTGGTAATAGAAAGACTAGAGAGATAGATTCCACAGGTGTTTAGGAGACGTTATACACAATCAAAAGATCATCATAAAATAAACTCTGAGTTTAAAGTTGGCATTAAATCAGGCTATCGACAACAGTGGGAACAGTTGAAAAGATGAACCAAATATGAACACTTGGTGATAGTTAACAATAGGCAGACACTTTGTGATAGTTGTCCATAGTAAGACTCTTTGTGATAGTTGTCCATAGGCAGACACTTTGTGATAGTTGGCCATAGTAAGACTCTTTGTGATAGTTGTCCATAGGCAGACACTTTGTGATAGTTGGCCATAGTAAGACTCTTTGTGATAGTTGTCCATAGGCAGACACTTTGTGATAGTTGGCCATAGGCAGACACTTTGCAATAGTTGGCCATAGGCAGACACTCTGTGATAGTTGGCCATAGTCAGACACTCTGTGATAGTTGGCCATAGGCAGACTCTGTGTGAAAGTTGGCCATAGTAAGACTCTTTGTGATAGTTGTCCACAGACAGACACTTTGTGATAGTTGGCCACAGGCAGACACTTTGTGATAGTTGACAATAGGCAGACTTTTTGTGATAGTTGGCCATAGGCAGACTCTATGCGATATCTGGCTACGGGCAGACACTTTGTGATACTTGGCAATAGTCAGACACTGTGTGATGACTGGTCATAGTCAGACACTTTGTGATAGTTGAACATAGGCAGACACTTTGTGATAGTTGACCATAGGCAGACTCTTTGTGATAGTTGGCCACAGGCAGACTCGTTGTTATAGTTGGGCACAGGCAGACACTTTGTGATGGCAGGCCATAGTATTACACTTTGTGATATTTAGCCATAGTATTACACTTTGTGACAGTTGATCACAGGCAGACAATTTATGATGACTGGCTATAGTAATACAATTTGTGATTATTGGCCACAGGCAGACACTTTGTGATAATTGGGCACAGTCAGACACCTGTAATGGACTATATATGCAAGCTAGTCAACCCATATATCTCTCCATTCTCATTTATATCTCCAAGTCAATGTTTTCCCATAATCTCTTCGAAGCCTCTGTTGTCTGATCCTACTTTAGCATTTAGGTCTCCCATCAAGATTATAATATTCTTGGCTCGTCTTGCATCCATCTGACATTGTAGCTGTTTATAGAATTCATTTTTAACTAAATCATCCTTATCGTTGGTTGGTGCATAGCATTGGATAATGTGTAATTTTATTTTGTTTTTGGTTGTTTTAAATGTTGCTCTCATTAGCCTTGGCCCTACTGCTTGCTATTCTATTAGACTCTTCTGTGCATTCCTTGATAACTTTACCCATTCACTATATTGTGCTCCAGGTTTCTGGTGTCCTGATGATAAAATCATCTCTCCTGTATTTAGTTTTATTCTTTCCGTTTCTAGCCATCTTGTTTCATACATTCCCAGAATATCTATTTTGTAATTTCTCAATTCTGCTCCTACCTGTGCAGCTTTTCCCTGTTCATTCAGGGTACGTACATTCCAGGTGCCAATACTGGAGCATTTCCTGGTAGACAAAGGGTGAGTCGGCAACCCGGATTCCTTACGGCTTTCTCTGACTTGCGTCATATGTCTCTTAGACAGAGAGCCCTTATCTTTCCTGGATGGACTTAATTTTTTCTCTTTTCTTTGACTTGTCCATGTTTGTGCTGTTTTTCGGGCTTATCTTTTTAACAATATTGGATAGCCAGTCCCATGCCTAACCCTCCTTTCTCGCCTCTTACGAACATGCTTGGTAGGGTACAGCGCCGCTATTCTTTACTCCCCTTTAGGGCCCCGGCATCGCACGGACAAACCGTTTCTCGTTGTCTGTTAATTCACTAAGATTAGAAAGTATCTGTGATCCGCGCTTAATTTAGCAATGATGACTTCACACCACTGTCTAGAATCTGCAGTTAATACTGAAAATTGCCACGCACCTACTGAAAAGAATCTACGGTCACTTGGAAACTGCCTCGCACCCACGACCCTGAACCCCCAGCCATCAGCTGTAACCTAAATCTACACACTCTTATGAATTGCCTCGCTGGACATATCTAATATAATTTTTTCTTCTTAAACCTTTGCAAAAGCATTTCGAATCTCTAATGATCCGTCTACAAGATGGCGGTTCTGGTCCACGTCCTCTCGATCGCTGCAGAAAATGTACCCGGGATCTGATTAATTTCGGATCTTCTTTGCACTTTTCTGCGTTAAAGTCGAAATGATGATATGCTTGATACATCTGTGTAGCTAAAGCGGGGTTGTAGGCCAACAACAGTCCGTTTTTGACGACTCAAGTGTTGTGAGTGAGACCTTCCACCGTCTAGACTTGATCTGCGCTTTACGTCATATATTGGTGCTGTTCATGGTCGTTGATGGTATTCTTTGACGGAAATTATTTCCATGTACACATTAATGTAAACTATTTCGTCAGCCGCAGTTTTGTCTCTTTGGGGAATTTACTTCGTGTTTTGTTCGTCGTAGGCTGCTTACACTAGAGTAATCACACAGAAATCTAAATGGAACGAGATTAAGTGTTGGACATTTTTGTGTGCTGCGTCATCGTAATGGTTCCCTAAACCGGCCGTGCGCAAATCTTACGGTCTGCTGTTTGATGTGCCGCGGGGATTATTTGACGACTGACTATGTGTCTATATGAATTGGAGTCATCAACGAGGGCCTAACATCATCTAGTGCTACGACGATCATCATTTTCAAGAGGACGTGACTTACCGGTATATGGGGATAGGCGGCAGGAACAATTGAAAGCTATGCATGAAAAACGTTCCTTGTTGCAGTTTCCTCACATTACAAGTCGCATGGCTGTGTTAGTCACCTCTAGTGACTCGGGCAGACGGTGCTCGTAAACCTGGGAAGGCTACAGAAAAGATCATCTGCTGCCTTGCAGGAAGATTGGGGACAATCAAAGGCTAAGGAAAGCAAACCTGAATAAAATGCTGGCTGAAATCGGATGCACTGGGCCACTGGCGCAGAACACAGTGCAACGTTTTAACGAGTGTTCAGTCGGAGTGGATATGGTAGACTCTAACTGTGATGTTCTGTCTTTGGGGGCGATCAACACACTTGGCCTGACAGCTGACTTCATGTGAGAGTCTGGGATCCTACTCTGACTGAGTCCTGATCGCAGACAGACAGAATCTCTAATTTGATCTGAAGTTTTATTTTTTCATTTGCATTTTTTAAATCAGGGATCGCATTGTTACATGAATCCAATGTATTTTGTCTTGCAGGAATTACAGAACCTCCAGAAAATATTAACTTATTTGCCAGAAACTAACAATTTTGAATGATATGAGTTTTATTTCTGATGATTCCACTGTTGGGCAGTTGAGCAATTATGGATTGTAATTCGGATGTTTCCACTGTTGGGCAGTTGAGCAATTATGGATTGTAATTCGGATGTTTCCACTGTTGGGCGGTTGAGCAATTATGGATTGTAATTCGGATGTTTCCACTGTTGGGCGGTTGAGCAATTATGGATTGTAATTCGGATATTTCCACTGTTGGGCAGTTGAGCAATTATGGATTTTAATTTGGATGTTTCCACTGTTGGCCGGTTGAGCAATTATGGATTGTAATTCCGTTGCAGTGAACCGGGGCCTTCTACTAACTATAACCACAACCATAACAATTTTGAAATTATTGGTTCTCCTATCAATGAAACCAGTAGAAGAGGGTTATCGAGAGGATCCAAAATTAGACCAGGTTGTTGTATAGTTTACAACAAAAGACATACGTTTAAAATTAGAAGTCAACTGGTTATTAAATATCGAATCTAAGGGCAACGCATTGAAATAAAATTGTTTTATTTTTAACAATGGACTTATAAGATATGGTAAATAAATTATAATATTATTACATGTGTTAAAGGAAAGGACGCATTTAATAAATTGCTATGTTCTATCTTCATATGAGAAGTTCATACAGATGCACACGTATTTTATTTGTACAAAATGACGGCCTGTTGTTTTCATTATATTAATAATCCACCATTAATGAAATCGTAAACTAATTGTGTTTATTCACTGAAGTCGCTTATCTATTATGTGTTACGGTAATATGAACATACCTAGTCATAGAATACATGAATAGATGTAGGGTTTATAGAAAGGCTTCGATGTTAACTTTTATAGCAGTAAAGTGATGACAATCTTATTTTGCCCCAAAGCCAGTCGCATACGCAGATGGTGGATTATTGATGAATCTAAGGTTTTAGGACTCCGAATAATAATAATAAACGTCCAAACAACGGTTGCAAATGAAAACAATTTAAGTAATTGCAACAGAAGGTGGGATGATGTAACTACGTAAAATAGTTAATTATAGAAATGTGATTAATCATGAACGATTTGGAGGCGTTATACCATCTTTATGGTGTAAAATGGTGGAAGAAATTATTACTGTTGTAAGAGTGATAGTTAAGAAAGAGTAGTTATCTTATTTTGACAAGTATGATTTCTCCTTCATCGGATTATATCTCCCCTGATCCAGTGTATCTCATATCGCACATTTTCAATAAATGTAAGCCCATTCTTTTTATTTCCTGTTTGATGTTTTCCAGTTTACCCTTCTGCATGAGTGTTCTCACATTCCAAGTACCTATATTTAGAGTATATTTTATCTTTATTTTGCTTACAGTAGTTTGATGACGATCGGATGCCACCTGTAACATATGATGTCACCTACCGAACGAGGGTATTACATTGGAATCACCTTAACGTTGTTGTAATGAATTCTATTATTGTGGCGATTCCTGATTTTACAAAGAAATTACGACGGTGGTTTTCTGTGGCCTTCCGTCGGTTTGTTTACGGTTGGCTCCACTAGCCTTTTACTAAAATATTTCGCACACAAGGCAGTGGGGTTGTTTTACTTCAGGGTACGCTCCTTAGTCTTATACTCTCCAGAGCATACCTGCAAGGCAGTAGAATTTTTTTTACACAAGAATATTGAGAGTACCATGGACAGCCAAGAAGAGTAATGAAAACGTCATGAAAGAGGCCAAAGCAACAAAGAACAACACAAATGAAAATCACGAAGATACATAGTTTCTTTAATGGATGCTCGTGCAGAATAAAATGATTAGACGACAGGACAAAATCACTAACGTAGAATTATGGGGAAAGTGTCAGGCAATCATCAGTGGGCAAAAAATAAGACAAAGACGCTGGCCCTTCATAGGTCTCACACTTCGGAAAACTACTGAGAATATTACATAACATGCTTATTTTTTGGAATACTCATGGAAGGAGGCAAAGAGGAAGGTCAAAATACAATTAGAGAAGACAGGGAGCAGAGAGAAAGAAAATGGGGTAGATATGGAATGATCTTAAGAGAATGGCAAGAAAAAGTGTCTTAAAGACCCATGCTCTATCGAGAGTTGGAAGAAAGGAAACAAGAAGATATGGAGTCCATGTCGCTACCATGCAGACATTCATTGAATGCATGTGTCCTCCACATATTATTACTCTATCTTACCCATCCTGTATCTACATTAATTAATAATGAAGTATGTCTTGTAAAATGTGCTATTTTAGAGTTTGCATTAATATTGGTCTCACACACACACACAAAATCTGACAATCAGAGGTTCCACTTCTTATTCCCATACGAGGGACTCAATGACCTCAGATATTTATAACCACCAGGGACGTATATTTCATGCTTACTATAGTTCGTTCAGAAAAACGTTACCCACAGAGTTTATTAATAATCTCGGAAAATGGTTCATGAATTTTTAAAATTCTTTTTCGTTAAATATTATTTTTTCAACGACTTTCGGTCAGATTTTTTGCCCTGCTGCCATATATTTAGGAAAGATTTTTGCTTATTTGAGTTATATAAAAATACGATTTTCTTGCTTGTCCTAAATTTTAGGATTTTACAATACCCACATTTGTTGTAATTAACTTACCAATTAAAAGGTAAATTTCACGTTCACACAACATAATCTTAGCACCATTTCGCACTTTTAACTTGTAAGACGGTGCCACTCCGAGGTTTTTTGGGGTAATTTCATTTTCGGTTTCTTATTAAATTAGTCCAGATGCGAATTTTGAAAAATCTATTAACTATTAATGAATATTCCTGTATGTGTGATAATTTGTAAGCTGTTGTGAAGTAACTACTTGATGTTTAAAACCATGAAGAGTTTAAAGTGTAAATTCATCACTATGCAAAAGGTAACTGTTATTATTGTACATGCACTTTTGCAATGAATCTAAAAGCCGTCAGTTAATTTACTATTCAATAAAATGCGGATACGCCTTTGGCTTGCGTTATTAGAAAATTAACTTAATTTACAGTAAAATCTAATATTTAGAACACGCGGTTTGATATTTTCCTAAAATTATATAACAAAAAACGATTGTGAAAAATTCACACTACCTTTGTACTTACATGTTATAAAATCTTAAGGTCGGTGAAAAAAATAAGATTTCATGCAAAACATTACTAAAATTTATCAAACAGTTTCCGAGATAATTGATAAACTCTGTGGGCACGAAATTCTGAACGAACTATAGACGTATATTCCTAGCCCGGTCGGCTAGGGAATCGAACGTAGAAAAGTAATAAGAAATTATACACATGTGTTCTTTCTAATATGTTAGGCTCTTAGTGTATTTACCTTTGGTATAGAAAAGACTAAAACTATGAACATAAACAAAGACAATTCTCAAGACCTACAATTAAATATCACAGTTAAGGAAATACATCTGGAGACAGTTCAGAGCTACAACTACCTGGGACATACTATAACCAATGATGGAAAATGCAAAACTGAAATAAACAAAAGAATAGGTATGGCAAAAACTAATTTTAATGCCATGAACAATTTACTAACAACAAAACAAATATCAGCAGGGCTGAAACTAAGAATGGGAAAATGTTACGTCTTCTCAATATTCATGTATGGTGCAGAAACATGGACATTAGACAAGAAAACAGAACAGTAAATTGAAGCCTTTGAAATGTGGATTTATAGAAGAATATGTAGAATTGGATGGAAACAAAAGATAACAAACGATGAAGTTTTAAAACAACTGAAAATAAAAAGAGAACTACTAAACAAAATTAAGACAAGACAAATAGTATTTTTGGGGCATGTTAAAAGACACAACAGCCTACTAAAAGTAATATTGGAAGGAAAAATACAAGGTAAAAGAGGCAGAGGCAGACCAAGACTAACATGGCCGAGTAACATCAAAAGATGGACAAGTCAATCTATGTCAGCCTGCACCATCAAAGCAAGAAACAGAGTAGAATGGCGATCCATGGTAGCCAACCTTCGTTGCGGAGGTAGGCACACCATGATGATGTTCACCCACAACATTCAATCCTACGGTCTTCACTAAGAACTTTCGAAGCCTTGGCGCTTTTACATTCCCATGGCAACGGTTCAATTGTTGCAGTGACGTATGCGTACGAGGATTGTCTTCCGTTGGTGTACAGCTAGCTTGATGTTTATGTCATGTTCCTTTTTTGTCGGAATGTGAAAAATCTGTTATTTTTAAAACTCATTTGCAGTGCTTCTATTAGTGAAGTTGTGGTTCTGTGTTAGTAATATTTATGTTGTGATTCTTCCTCTTCTGCTTCTATCCTTCCTCTGTTGCCGTTGGCGTCGAGGGGAGAAACAATCTGCGATTCTGTATGATCGCGATTGTTTCTCTATCATTTTGACTCTGAGCACTGTTGTGTGTATGTTACATTGTCCTCTGCCGCTGTGCTAGTTCTGTCGCAGAGTAAGGGCTGTTTATGCTACCAGTGCTTGCCCGCGCACTGAGGTCACTGATGGCCGTGACCCATTTTCTACTCGTGTTGTTTCTCTACATTTTTGTTGTTTTGACACACAAACTTTTATTATACACCCTTAAAAAACAAATGTTATATTTCTATCCTGCTTAATGATATTTGAGATCACATTATATCATTCTCTGGAATTGGAATAATGTTGTCAGTAGTAAGTAATAAACTAAAGTGAGCGATGTAACTAACTGATTACCAGAAAAGTTAGCATTTGCCCGACTTACGTATACACGTAAACGATCAGCTTCAAATTATGTAAGAAAGAATGGTTAGTCTCGAGACAGTGAGATTGTGAGTTCAAATTAAAACTGCAAAAGTTGGAATTCTTTTATATAATTTCTCTTTGTGGCAACCACCCCAGGTCTCAGCAGTGAGGCCCTGCTTGAAATGTCAATTACGCATCAACGGAAAAAAATGAGTAACTCCGAAGCCGGAGTTACCGGCCTGTGCGGTGACTATGCACACGACTGCCAGAGAAAAACGAATGAACACTCACGATTAAGTTCCTAGTCTCTAGGGATTTTGGCAGAGGGTAATGCAGGCGAATGTGAATAAAAAGTATATAGAGGAGTATTACTAAACTATCCCCTCCCGACTTTAAAAGTGAACAAAGGGAAACGAAAAGGGTATATACTACATGTTTCAACGACAGTAGTAAAGTAAAGAGCCCTGTCACACCACGTGGCGTATTGAGAATATTGTGTTAGAGACCATAGTTGTTACAAACCTTCAGTACATGATTTTTGGGGTAGTGTGGTCGGTATTACACCCGTGCTGCATTGCTTTCCCAGAAAAAAATCAAGTACCCATTAAGGCTGGATGAACCTGGAAGCCGTCGATCAGGATCGAACTCGACCTCTTGTCCTTAGTAGTCAAATTGACTAACCTCTGAGCTATCGCGGCTCCCTGAACGACAGTAACAATAGACAGAATACCCATGCCTGACAGGGTTGAATGAAGAATCTCACACATAATTTGTACGACTGGGCATGTTTGCTTCTTTCTACTGATAGAATCCTCAGAATAAAACAGGTTTTGGGTGTTTCAATAACTTGGTGACAGTTTGTGACAACACCAAGAACCACATAGTCATATACGCGCTACAGAAATTCGGTTGTCAAAGTGTTGACCATGGCTTGGATTAACAACAGAACATCTCTGGCAATCAGCACAACGATACGTATAGGTAAAAACGACACATTTTTAAGACAAAGTTTTCAAAAAATCTAATTTTTAAGACAAAGTTTTCAAAAAATTTAATTTTTAAGACAAAGTTTTTAAAATGTCTAATTTTTAAGACAAAGTTTTTAAAAAAGATTAATTTTCAAGACAAAGTTTTTAAAAAGACTAATTTTCAAGACAAAGTTAGTTTTTAAAAAGATTAATCGATGTAGTAGAATTTCTAGGAGAACATTTAGGGCTCGTGCTGAGTCTGAGAACTCCAGAAATAAAATCATGGACACGGAACTCTTGTAACTTTAAACTGCCTCAGATCCAACCTGTGATTGCCATTAACAAACAACAGCGGGTTTTAAAAGATCCTCAACCGCAATACTATGACGTCACAATAAGATTGAACAAATATTTAACCGCCCGTGCGTAGCCGACGCCCGAAAGGGGAGTAAAGTTTAGCGGCGCTGTACCCTACCAGACATGTTCGTGAGAAGCGAGAAAGGAGGGTTAGGCATGGGACTGGCTATCCCATACTGTAAAAAAATAAGCCGAAAAAACATCTCAAAGATGGCGCTGGATAGGACACACACAGCGGAAGCCAACTGAGAGTATTACACAACAGGCCCTTTTTTGGAATCTCCAGGAGAAAAAACAAAGAGGAAGACCAAGGAATTCTTGGAGAGGACAGATAGAAGCAGAGATGAAGATGATGAGGAAGACATTGAATAATCTTAAAAGATGGGCAAAAAAAAAATAACGACTTGAAAAGTGTTAGTTGAAGACCTATGCTCCACTAGGAGCTAAAAAGGTAGAAGAAGAAGGAGAAATATCTAACATTCAACAAAGAACAACATCCCAACTTTCCGTTTTCTCACTTTCACTTCCTACACAATTCTATTCCAATCTATTCTAGTCACTTTTTCAAATCATTTCCTAAAATAAAATCCTCTACCTGAACGACCTACACGACTCCACTAGCGACCATTCCAAACCTCCTTAGTCGTCTCCTACGACATAAGTGGCAAGTAATAGTTACCCTATTCTTTTAGCCACGCGGGAAAAATACTAATCTAGAAATAGTAGCCCAACTTTTGAACTCCGGATACGCCACTGACAACTAAACGAAACGACGTGGCAACACTAACAGCTGAACTAACTGCTATTGGCGAGCCCGTATTTGTGAAGCTTCTCTTACGTGGCCATCTCCAAGATATAAAATTGATGGTGATGAACTTTCACAAACAAAGAGTATCGTGTGGATAGAAACAGTATATTTCATTAACAGTTTTACAAGTATCACGCACGGTATGTATACTCCTACACAGTGTATGATGCCTGTATCACGATACAGGTAACGAGATGAATATATCACATTGTTATTACCTCTAGAGAGTGACGAATAGGGGATTCCAATTTTTTAAAAATCTATTCCTTGGAGGACCACGTGTGAGTGCTTTTTCTCTGGGTACCAAATTCATTTATTGGCCGGATGGGCCAGGTGACGCGTGTTTCATAGAACAACGTGTGTGGGTGTGTTGAAAACCTTGCCTGTCGTTTGTAAATTTCTATAAGTGCAACGTTGTTTCCTTTACGTGGAATGTGGATGTCTTTAACAACGGGGGGGGGGGGGGGGGGGGGGGGGGAGAGGAGTGCAGAGGGGGAGATAGAGAGAGAAATGTATAATTTACTTGTAATAGGCCACATCCTGTGGAAGAGAAAAAAAAGAGGAGGGGGTTGCTCTTTCTCGCTGTTACTATTTTTCCCCAAACTCTGTGAGTGAGATACCCATTAATTCGTCAGCTGGATTGACTGTGGAGCTTCAATGTACATTTCGTCCATTAAGCCGGGTGGGACTGTCAAACCAACGCGTGATTTAGTTCTCAATATTTGCAGTAACATCGGAACTAGCACACTAACTGATACGATTAATCATATGAGAAAGAGCGAAAGGCAAGTTGCTAACGTAAGTTACTTATTTCTTTTAATTGTATATTTTTTTTATTATCTGAGCTCATAAAAAACACACTTTATCAATTGTTGAATAAAATTCTCATAATTTTGGAAAATCTTACTAAGGGCAGCCATCATTTACATTTGTTTTTAAAAGGGCTGCCACACTAAACTCAATTACATTAGTAAAGATGGATTTTAAAAAAAAACATATTAAAAGCTAAGGTGTTATAACTGCAAAGAATTAAAGGAGATTTATCACTCGTTTTAAACTTTGACCTTTGTTCATTGCACGTTTAATAAACCAGTACATAATTTCGTTATCTGCGTTGTACATCATATTTGGTGTACATAATAATTGCTGTACATCACATTTTTTGTACATAACTTTTGTTGTACATCCATTTGCTGTACATAACATTTATAAAGCATGCATATTTAACGCTGCACAATTATAGTTAACACCAGCAACGCATCATCTCATAAGAGGTGACATAGGAGGCTGGAGTCAGGTCTTCGTCGTTGCTAAGGGGTTCGTGCTTTGGCGCGTAAACCATGTTCAGTGCCTGCGCAAGTTGCGTGGCGGGAGGGTTTCATACTGGAAACATGCCTGGAGTACCTGAGCTCTATTGAGTTGTCCGATGTGCAAAGATGATGATCTGTGGACTGGACTTGAGTCGTAACAAAAATACGATAAATGAAAACTAATACTTTGTTTATATTTTGACCTTTGTACTTCACACGTTTAGTTAAATCTTGCCAACATATGTAATCTGCATTAGGCATCCTAGGGAGCCGCGATAGCTCAGTGGTTAGTGAAATGGACTACAACGGACAAGGGGTAGGGTTCGATCCCAACCGACGGCTTCCGGGTTCACCCAGCCTTAAATAGGTACCGGATTTTTTTCTAGGAGAGTAAAACAGCACGGGCGTAATACTGACCACATTACCCCAAAAATCATGTGCTGAAGATCTGTAAAATATAGGGTCACTGACACCATATTTCCCTATACGCCACTTGGCGTGACGGGGGTACTTTACTTACTTTTATTAGGCATCCTAGAATTCACTCAAATGCTGATATTCTTCTTATGCCTCTTGTGGAGCATAGGTCTTAAGAAAACACTATCCATGCCATCCTTTTTCTTGCCATTCTCTTAAGATCGTTTCATGTCTTCCTCATCCACTTCTTTACTGTTTCCACCCGTCTTTTCCAAAGATATATTATGGCCCTTCTCTTTGTCTTGTCCCCTTGGGGACTCCGTTTATTTTTGTATTTAACGTAATTGCATTAATATTTTTTTTTACTTGTCATTGCTAATATTATTTTTTACCTTTCAGCTCCAAACTGGAGCATAGGGTTTCAACAAACACTTTCCAAGCCGCTCTGTTTCTTGCCATTGTTTTAAGATCATTCAATGTCTTCCCCATAATTTTCATTTCTGCTTCCGTTATTGGTAATATTATCATCATCATCGAGTACCATCTCCGCAACGAAGGTTGGCTACTTTGCAGCGCCATTCTGCTCTGACTTTTCCTTTGATGGTGCAGGTTGTCATAGACTGATTTGTCTATCTTTTGATGTTACTCATCTATGTTAGTCTTGGTCTGCCTCTGCATAATTTACCTTGTATTTTCCCCTCCAGGATTACTAATAGTAGGCTTTTGTGTCTTTTAACATGTCCCAACGATTCCAAATATACTGGCTGAAAAAATACAATAAACAGAAAGGGAGACTACAATATAATCTATCTATCTATCTATTGTCCTTTCGAGCAGAAGACGGCACATAGGGCAGAATTACAATCTCAAAAACAGAAACCTTGCGTGCCAAAATGACACATATTGCAGAGATCACTGCTTCTAAAATCTATGGCTCTGTTTCCATAACAATGCTTTTTACAATGACAGCTTGTGAAGCCATCGATCAACCTCCTTAGTCGCCTCTTATGACATGCCTGGAAGGTCACAGTGTCACTATTCTTTACTTCCCACAAAATGACGCCCCGGTAACACACGGGGAGATAATAAAATGATTGCTAGTTATTGTGTTGCTACCGACTTTCGTCCGACAACTGCTAGCCTCCGGCAAACTCTCTGAATAAAAACCGAAATATACATGGGAAGTCTTATTTGAAAGAACTGAACTATTTGCGGTTGTTAGCTCAATTAACCGCCTTCCGCAGCACATGTTGGATGTAATTGGATTCATACATGGATGGGTTTCTCTCTGTTATCAGTTATTCATCATAAGTAAATTGGTAGAGGAATGATGGTTACAATGGATTTAGTGATGATAATGTTAGTGATGATGGTGTTAGTGATGAAGGCGTTAATGAAGTTGGTGTTAATGACGATGATGTTAGTGATGATGATGTTAGTGATGATGATAGTAGTGATGATGATGTTAGTGATGATACTGTTAGTGATGATGGTGTTAGTGATGAGGGTGTTAGTGATGATGATAGTAGTGATGATAATGTTAGTGATGATACTGTTAATGACGATGATGTTAGTGATGATGATGTTAGTGATGATGATAGTAGTGATGATGATGTTAGTGATAATAATGCTAGTGATGAAGGTGTTAATGAAGATGGTGTTAATGATGATGATGTTAATGATGATGGTGTTAGTGATGATGATAGTAGTGATGATGATGTTAGTGATGATACTGTTAGTGATGATGGTGTTAGTGATGAGGGTGTTAATGAAGAAGGGTGTTAATGACGATGATGTTAGTGATGATACTGTTAGTGATGATGATAGTAGTGATGATGATGTTAGTGATAATAATGCTAGTGATGAAGGTGTTAATGAAGATGGTGTTAATGATGATGATGTTAATGATGATGGTGTTAGTGATGATGATAGTAGTGATGATGATGTTAGTGATGATACTGTTAGTGATGATGGTGTTAGTGATGAGGGTGTTAATGAAGAAGGGTGTTAATGACGATGATGTTAGTGATGATACTGTTAGTGATGATGATAGTAGTGATGATGATGTTAGTGATAATAATGCTAGTGATGAAGGTGTTAATGAAGATGGTGTTAATGATGATGATGTTAGTGATGATGATGTTAGTGATGATGATAGTAGTGATGATGATGTTAGTGATGATACTGTTAGTGATGATGGTGTTAGTGATGAGGGTGTTAATGAAGAAGGGTGTTAATGACGATGATGTTAGTGATGATACTGTTAGTGATGATGATAGTAGTGATGATGATGTTAGTGATAATAATGCTAGTGATGAAGGTGTTAATGAAGATGGTGTTAATGATGATGATGTTAATGATGATGGTGTTAGTGATGATGATAGTAGTGATGATGATGTTAGTGATGATACTGTTAGTGATGATGGTGTTAGTGATGAGGGTGTTAATGAAGAAGGGTGTTAATGACGATGATGTTAGTGATGATACTGTTAGTGATGATGATAGTAGTGATGATGATGTTAGTGATAATAATGCTAGTGATGAAGGTGTTAATGAAGATGGTGTTAATGATGATGATGTTAATGATGATGGTGTTAGTGATGATTATGATGTTAATGATGATGGTTTTTGTGATTATGGTGTTAGTGATGATGATAATGGCGGTGGTGATTGTTATGATGGTAGCCGGGATTATAACAATGATGATAGTGCTGGCAGTGATGATGATGGTCGTGGTGCTGATGATGTAAGTGATGATAAATTTAGTGACGATGATGTTAGGGATGATGGTGTTAGTGATGATGATGTTAGTGATGGTGATGTTAGTGATTATGGTGCTATTGATGACTGTGTTAGTGACGATGATGTTTGTGCTGATAATTTTAGTGTTGATGGTGTTAGTGATGATGATGTTAATGTTAGTGTTTAGTGTTAGTTAATTATTAGTGTTAGTGATGATGATGTTAGTGATGATGCTGTTCTTGATGATGCTGTTAGTGATTATGATGTTATGATGGTATTGGTGATTATGATGTTAGTGATGATGGTATTAGTGATTATGATGTTAGTGATGATGATCTTGGTGATGATGGTGTTAGTGATGATGGTATTAGTGATTATGATGTTATTGATGATGGTGTTAGTGATGATGGTGTTAGTGATGATGGTGTTAGTGATGATGGTGTTAGTGATGATCGTGTTAATGATGATGGTTTTAGTGATGATGGTGTTAGTGATGATGGTATTAGTGATTATGATATTAGTGATGATGGTGTTAGTGATGATGGTGTTAGTGATGATGGTGTTAGTGATGATGGTGTTAGTGTTTATGATGTTAGTGATGATTGTGTTAGTGATGATAGTGTTATTATTTATGATGTTAGTGATGATGTTGTTAGTGATGATGGTGTTATTGATGATGGTGATATTGATGATGATGTTAATGATAATGGTGTTAGTGACGATGGTGCTAGTGATGATGGTGTTAGTGATGATGGTGTTAGTGATGATGATGTTAGTGATGATGGTGTTAGTGATGATGGTGTTAGTGATGATGGTGGTAGTGATGTTGGTGTTAGTGATGACGGTGATATTGATTATGATGTTAGAGATGGTGATGTTAGTGATGGGGTTAGTGATTATGATGTTAGTGTATGATGTTAGTGATGATGGTGTTAGTGACGATTATGATAGTGATGATGATGTTAGTGATGCTGATGATAGTGATGATGGTGTTAGTGATGATGATGATGTTTCTTTCTGATAATCATAATGTTCATGGTGTTAGTTGTATTGATGTTAGTGATGATGATGTTAGTGATGATGGTGTTTATGCTGATAATGTTAGTGTTAACGGTGTTTGTGATGATGATGTTAGTTGTTGTGATGATAGTGATAACCATGTTAGTGATGAAGGTATTAGTGATGATGATGATCGTGACCATGGTGTTATGGATGATAATATTAGTGATGATGCTGTAAATGGAGATGATGTTAATGATGATGATTATTGTGATGATGGTGTTAGTGATGATGATGTTAGTAATGATGGTGTTGGTAATGATAATGTTAGTGAGGATGTTGTTATCGATAATGATGATAATGTTAATGATGATGTTAGTGATGATGGTGATAGTGATGATGGCGTTAGTGATGATGGTGTTAGTGATAGTGATAATGACGGTGGTGATTGTTATGATGATGGTAGTGATGATAGCCGGGATTGTGCCATGATGATAGTGCTGGCAATGATAACAATGGTGGTGGTGATGATAATGATATTAATGTAATTCTAGGTAAAGGAGATAATGATGAGTACATTAAAAGACATTAACAATAAAGATCGCAATATATATGAACAATTTAACTAGTTTAGTCGACAGGTCATTCTTTTGGCACATCAGCTACCCCTAGAATTGTTCTGATCTTCTCCGAAGTGTATCAACCTGTAGCAACTAACGATATCGGTATTGTGTTTGTTGACAAGTATTCTTTATCAACCTGTAGCAACTAACGATATCGGTATTGAGTTGGTTGACAGGTATTCTTTATCAACCTGTAGCAACTAACGATATCGGTATTGAGTTGGTTGACAGGTATTCTTTATCAACCTGTAGCAACTAACGATATCGGTATTGAGTTGGTTGACATGTATTCTTTATCAACCTGTAGCAACTAACGATATCGGTATTGAGTTGGTTGACAGGTATTCTTTATCAACCTGTAGCAACTAACGATATCGGTATTGAGTTGGTTGACAGGTATTCTTTATCAACATGTAGCAACTAACGATATCGGTATTGAGTTGGTTGACAAGTATTCTTTATCAACATGTAGCAACTAACGATATCGGTATTGAGTTGGTTGACAAGTATTCTTTATCAACATGTAGCAACTAACGATATCGGTATTGAGTTGGTTGACAGGTATTCTTTATCAACATGAAGCAACTAACGATATCGGTATTGAGTTGGTTGACAGGTATTCTTTATCAACCTGTAGCAACTAACGATATCGGTATTGTGTTGGTTGACAGGTATTCTTTATCAACCTGTAGCAACTAACGATATCGGTATTGTGTTGGTTGACAAGTATTCTTTATCAACATGTAGCAACTAACGATATCGGTATTGTGTTGGTTGACAAGTATTCTTTATCAACATGTAGCAACTAACGATATCGGTATTGCGTTGGTTGACAAGTATTCTTTATCAACCTGTAGCAACTAACGATATCGGTATTGAGTTGGTTGACAGGTATTCTTTATCAACCTGTAGCAACTAACGATATCGGTATTGTGTTGGTTGACAAGTATTCTTTATCAACCTGTAGCAACTAACGATATCGGTATTGTGTTGGTTGACAAGTATTCTTTATCAACCTGTAGCAACTAACGATATAGGTATTGAGTTGGTTGACAAGTATTCTTTATCAACATGTAGCAACTAACGATATCGGTATTGAGTTGGTTGACAAGTATTCTTTATCAACCTGTAGCAACTAACGATATCGGTATTGAGTTGGTTGACAAGTATTCTTTATCAACCTGTAGCAACTAACGATATCGGTATTGAGATGGTTGACAAGTATTCTTTATCAACCTGTAGCAACTAACGATATCGGTATTGTGTTGGTTGACAAGTATTCTTTATCAACCTGTAGCAACTAACGATATCGGTATTGAGTTGTTTGACAAGTATTCTTTATCAACCTGTAGCAACTAACGATATCGGTATTGAGTTGGTTGACAAGTATTCTTTATCAACCTGTAGCAACTAACGATATCGGTATTGAGTTGGTTGACAAGTATTCTTTATCAACCTGTAGCAACTAACGATATCGGTACCGTGTTGGTTGACAAGTATTATTTATCAACCTGTAGCAACTAACGATATCGGTATTGTACTGGTTGACAAGTATTCTTTATCAACATGTAGCAACTAATGATATCGGTACTGTGTTGCGTGACAAGTACTATTTATCAACCTGTAGCAACTAACGATATCGGTACCTTGTTGGTTGATAAGTATTCTTTATCAACCTGTAGCAACTAACGATATCGGTATTGGGTTTTTTGACAAGTATTCTTTATCAACCTGTAGCAACTAATGATATCGGTATTGAGTTGGTTGAAAGGTATTCTTTTTCAACCTGTAGCAACTAACGATATCGGTATTGAGTTGGTTGACAAGTATTCTTTATCAACCTGTAGCAGCTAATGATATCGGTATTGAGTTGGTTGACAAGTATCCTTTATCAACCTGTAGCAACTAGCGATATCGGTATTGAGTTGGTTGACAAGTATCCTTTATCAACCTGTAGCAACTAACGATATCGGTATTGAGTTGGTTGCCAAGTATCCTTTATCAACCTGTAGCAACTAACGATATCGGTATTGTGTTGGTTGACAAGTATCCTTTATCAACCCGTAGCAACAAACGATATC